>MU224552.1:5785874-5811104 GCA_018584345.1 Thuja plicata
TAAGGCTGAGAATGGTGTTTCAAGTTTTCAAAATGGAATGCCAACACCTTGTATAATGGAAATGTCATAAACTAAACCCCAAATTCGTCCAACAGCTGTTGGAAATATCACTATCTCAGACTCAGATTTGAATGTTGAAATGCTCAAACATGATGCCCTAGCACATGGTCTTGATGAAATGAAAGCTTGAAATTGTTCTTCCTTCTCTAAAATCGAATTACCTCTGATCAAACACCAAATGGATAATGAAATTTGTCACCCAAATAAGCAGATCTGCATGTGAAAAAATGATGAAATTATGATGCCCTAGGTGCTGCTTGCTTGGCTTGGGACTGTTGGTTGATGCCAAAATTATTTGCCAATGCCTTAGGAAGCAACTTGCTGCTTGAGGGATTCTTCTAAGCCAACCAAAATTTTCTCCCTTAGAATTTTATCGGATGTCGCAGATGAAGCAAAACTCTTATTTTGCTGCCCTAGATCAAAACTGAATTCACAGTCAAGAGCCTTGAATCCACAGTAATGATAATCGCTGTTCAATAATTGTAGTTCCAGATGGATTGGTATAGATCAGATCTAAATGCTTGGTGTATGTAAAGATTGCATATAATATTGAATATGATATTCGCTGCCTATGTTCAGATCTCTGCCTTCATCATCAGATTGTAGTTCAAGGTCTGATTGAAGTATCTGATCGCTGCCTTGAATGTGAGCACAATTCGCTGTCCAAGGTATATAGACACTGCCTTGAAACTCGCTGTTAGAGTATATTATTGCCGCCTTGAATTGTATAGATCATTGCCTGATAATATTAGCAGCTACATTCTGGTGGCTGTGAGATTATTTCTTGCTTATGCTACACATAAAGAATTTAAAGTATATCAGATGGATGTGAAGTCAACATCTTTAATGGAGATTTGGAAGAAGAAGTATACATAGAGCAACCTGATGAATTTCCTTTGACAAAATATGAAGACATGGTTTTTAAGTTGAAGAAAGCATTATATGGATTGAAACAAGCACCGAGAGCATGGTATGCAAGACTGGACAAGTACTTACTTCATCTTGGTTTCAGAAAAGGTAATGCAGACAATAATTTATATTTAAGAACTGATGAAAATGGAATCTTAATCATAGAATTTTTTTTTGATGATATCATTTTTGGAGGCAATGATAAGATGAGTAAGAAGTTCTCTAAAAAATGGAAAATGAATTTGAAATGTCAATGATTGGTGAGATGAAATTTTTTCTTGTTTTGGAAATTAATTAGATTAAGAATGTTATTTTTATATCTCAGACCAAGTATCTTAAGGAAATGTTGAAAAAGTTTGGAATGAAAGATTGTAAACCTGTTGAGACACCCATGGTGACTGGATACAAGCTGACTAGTAATGATGAGATTCAAAGTGTTTTTCAGAAAAAGTACAGATCGATGATTGGTGGTCTACAATATCTAACTCACACTAGACTAGATATTTCCAATGCAGTTGGAATTGTGACAAGATATTAAATAGATCCTAAAGAAACACACCTTGTTGCTGTGAAAATAATTTTCAGATACTTGAAAGGAACAGTAGAATATGGATTATGGTATGAAAAATCAAATAATTTTATTTTGTAGGCTTATACTGATGCTGATTGGGAAGGTAATGTGGATGATAGAAAGAGTACAAGTGGTGGAATAGTTTTCCTTGGGAAAAGGATGGTTTCTTGGTTAAGTAAGAAGCAGGATTGTATTTCTCAATCTACTGCTGAATAAGAGTATGTTGTTGCTACATTAAATTATACACAAGTTTTTTGTGAAAAATAAATGCTGAAGGACATTGGAATAATTTTTGAAGATCCAGTGGTTATCCATTGTGATAATACTAGCATAGTGAATATGTTGAAGAATCCTGTAATGCATTCCAAGGCTAAACATATTTCCATTAAGTATCATTTCTTGAGGGAGAAGGTAGCAGAAAAAGAGATTAGATTGGAATATATTAGCGCAAAGGAACAAATAGCAGATATATTTACAAAAACTTTTCCAAAAGATGCTTTTGAATATCTTAGAAGAATGCTTGCAGTGAGATCCCCTCTTAGTGATAATTAATTGATGCAGACATGCATCAGTCTAGTGGCTTTTAGAGCTATATCATTATATGGACTTGATGTATGGATCTACTCCTCAAGGGGAGTGATCGCAAGAACACTATGAAGAACATTTCAGTGATTTTGCACCTGGTTTTTAGACATGAAGATTTTAAAAAGCTACGCCTTACAAAAGATTACAGTTGAGTTATGGCACCCTTTTCCATTGCTGCAAAAGGGGGAAAGATTCGATGTGAAAATCCCTACTATTCTGGGGAGATTTGTGTTGAGGATGTTGAGAAGGTTATATTGAGAGAAACTAATTTTTTTGTTGATGGATTTTCCCATATGTTTCCATCAATGCCAAAGGGGGAGATTGTTGGATGATATCAGATTTGGATACTATTTATGTTGTTGATATTCATGTTTTTTCACTGATGTCAACATATGTTTCTGTGAGGAGAACAAACTGGTTATTTGACTGAAAGAAGTGTACAAACACTGTACAGATGATTTAGAATGATCAAAGTTAGGGATATGGAGACAGATGAGTGATGACCTTATTCCTAAGGTCCCTTGACTTGAGATTACATATTGATGATTTAGTGAAGACCGGTTTCTGGACTGTGACAATAATGCTTGACAGAGCAGGTCTTTGTATTTTGCGTATATCTTACAAATGTAGATGTTTCAGAGTATGCAAGATTATGAGATGATAGAGGACACATTATGGAATGTTAGTTATTGATCGATGGTTGTGAGAGTACTGGTGATGTCAGTTGTGACGTGTATTCAGGAGGAGACCTATTTGTTGGCCGACTTCAGATATGTAGCGTGTATTATGAATTGTGAGTGTGGATTGTATATCTTGGAGTATAACTAATGAATTGTGACTGCTTAGTATAATACCTTTGCACTTAAGGATTATGCATCCTTTTCACAATGACTTTGTAAAAAAATAGGCCAGTTATCATACTAGAAATAATATGCTAAACTCATTGAATAGTCAACCAGGGACGTAAACTTCAAATAGCGTCTGCAAAGTATATGCTCTAATCTGTATTAGAACTAATCACTTCCAACTCAAACTAACAAGCTTGGAGAGATACTAAACTAGAAACTGAAATGAACAATTTAATCTAAAGCTTTGAAGAACAACACATTATGGAAGTAAACTCGACTATTTACTTATGCTGCAGGAACAACCAACAGTTCTGTTACCAATGGCTGCAGGAGCAACAGAGTCCTAGATGCTTAGAATGAACTCTAAACTAATTCCTACTGATAACTCTGAAACTAGTACCTATTAACTATGAACTACTTCACCTCCCGCGTGGGCCCCCATAGAAGAGTGAATAGAATAAAACTCAAAGATGAAAAATTGAAGATCTCATTTAATTGCAAAGAACGAACATAACATGTAATAGCAAGTCTGTATTTCTTCTACAACTGAATTACAAAATATTTATAGAAAACTAACTGATTCTTCGACTCCCAGAGTTTCAACAGTCAACTTATTTAAAAGAAAACTACCACTACAACCTAAATCTAAGATCACTCCATGAGATAAGGATCGTAATCAATACAAAATATCTCATAATAGAATATGGCAGTTAATCAGTAAATTGTCCCAGAATGTAGCACACGATGGCTCTAGATCTGTGTGCGGAATGCAACAAGAAACTATATTGACCCAGTCCTCCCATAGAGATCTTGCAATGACGCTTCACCTAGCTCACATGCTCTTGGCTGGTTTAGCCCGAGGTCTATGGTGAGAGTAACTAACCTTGACTTCTTCAGTGCCACAATGCTGGACTTTTGAACTGCTCCATTGATTCCTGCAAAAGGATTATCACAGACATACCATCTTTGACACATGTATATATGTTTATCACTAATATTCATAAGAAAGTATTAAAATTAATTATTTCTCTTGCAAGACATGTGGCTACAGGAAGGAAACTACCCACAAACATAACATAGGAAAGGAATCATTCATTCAGTATATTACTTCTGCATTTTATCATGTAAGATCATGAGTTCCAAGAATCATACTTCCATAACCTTTTTACCATCTACCTTCCTACTTATGTCCTTTTCATACATAAAATATATATAAAAAACCATAAGTTCAAGTATCACCTGTATGTAAACTTGTTAAAAAGACAGTAAAAGTGTTATAAAATATGGCCATTAAATCGGCTCATCATTCCCCCCAACTGAGCTATTGCTGGTCTCCAACAATCATGAAGTTCTAGACTCAAGCTCATACCCTTAAGTCACTGGCAGTGCTTGCTCCTGATTCATTAGCCAAATGGTTAAAGTATCCATGAGTGTTTCTTAGCCTTTCCCACCGCTGCTCTTCCTGGGTTGTGCCATAGTCCTCTGATGTTTCATTCACTGCCATCAAAGGCTGCAGGAACAGAGGTGGTTGGAACCTTAGTGGAATCCAATTGTTCTACAGTGTTCTGCCCATTGATACATACCATGGAGCCCTTTGAGTAGCAAGGATTAAGTTCTGAGGGGAATGTGGTTCCCTGATTTTTAAATTATGTGACATTCCCACCCACCTATGTTGACATGCTTAGATTGCATCACCAATATTTTGGGGTGAATGTTTCTCCCAATATGAGTATGCCTGTTCCCTAACTGGTTTAACCTTATTGGATCCACTTGGATTGAGAGTTATTAAAATCCAATCGAGATAGGTTCTCCTAGAATCTTGTATCTCAGGTCTGATCATCAATGGGATGTCTTTCTCCTTGTTTCTATATGGTAGAGCCTGATGCTCTCTACTTATTTCATTTTGAACCCAGGACATTACTGCCCTTAACTGAACATCCCCTACATACAAAAGAGAGTTCCACTCCTGATCATTGGTTACAACAAGATTGTGCAAGTACAATTCACACAAAAAAATTTTGATGGCCATAGGGGCTGATTGGAAAGCATCATAATTCTCACGTGGGGTTGCTACTGAAGGATTCAACCCCTCAACGACCCCGGTCATCTAAAAATTGACAAATTTTTCTCTTTAAAATAGGGCATAAACTAGGGATGGCGATCTACATGCCATTGCTTTAGGAACTAATTCGATTATCTTTTGAACCCTTTCTTCCAGTACTGCTACCTGTTCTATTTTTTTGTTTAAGTTTATGAGCTTGCTCATCAATAGTTCTCTGCAGGTTTTCTTTCTCTAGTCCCCATTGGGATTTTTCCCACAAGAATTACTGATATGAGTGTAATCCTACAACTAAGGGGGTAGATAAATCTACTAGTGGCATTGGTCCTTGATGAAAGATATCAATCCATTCATTTGCAATCTTAGGTATAGGTGTAGGCGTTCTAGGTTGAGGAGGTGCAGTCTGTGGTTTTTCTATCTTATCTTGATGTGGGAAACGATTCCCTTTCCATACAACAAGAGTTCCGATTGAATAATTTACTTGGTAAGTCTCAGCTGCATTTTCCAATGCGTCCAAATCCTCTTTACTGACCTGTCCTATTACATTCTCAATCAACTCTTGGTTAAGCACATGGAATTCGTCAGAAGGCAAGCTTTCTGAGTCATCTGAATCTTTATCCATGGAATCCTTAAGGTTGTCTTGTATATCAGGGCTATTAAAAAACCCTTCTTGATTATCTTAATCTCCATTAATTTCCACAAGAATGTACTCAACGGCGGGGACATCCTTTTCTTTTTCAGGATCCCTCTCGAAAATATCACTAGTTTCTTCAATTTCCATTTCCTGTATACCACTAGGATCTACAACCTCCACTTCCTCTACAATGTCTACTTCCCTTGCATTACCAGTCTCTTTAATTTTGACTTCCTCTTCTTCCAAAAAAGGAATTATATCAGTGCCCGCCATTTCTACTATGTTCTCCTCATTAGGATTAACCTCTATGTCCATGTCTGCTTTCCCAGAAGCAATATCAATTTCTACCGATTGATAGTCTACTGGTTCAGGGGAAGGCTATTTAATGGATGGGGAAGATTCAATTTCTATAGTATGAGTAAGTGGGTCAATATTCTTGTTGGAAGTGGTGGTAAGTTGAGGGCTTCGCCTAGCAGGGGGTTGAACAGAACTCAGAGGGTTCTTGCATTTTCTTTTGTTAGTGGTTGCAGGGGTTCCTTCCATGGTTTCTTCTTCAGCTTCAGGTAGGGTTTTGTCAGATGCACTATTCTCCTTCTCACTGCTAGGTTTTGGTTCAAAACTCATTGCCTCCTCTTCTAGGGTTTTGCTTTGGGTTTCCTTAGAAGGTGATTGGGACTCCTCAGCAGGAGAGGTTTTAGTATCTATAGTGGCTTTGCTATGTTTGTTTCTCTCTTTATTGGCAACAAGAGTTTCTTCTTTACAAGCCTTCTCCTTAGGCAGTCTTAGGTTTGAGGAGGAGGCTTCATGATAAATTCTTGAGATAACCTTATGAATTCTTGTTTTAGATTTTTCCCTTCTCCCGACACCCTGGCCTCTAGGGCCAACTATCCTAGGTGCTAAATTATCCATTTGTAAAAACTCCTCCCATGTGCCTATTGATTGTTTATTCAATTCTTGTTCTATGATAAATTTAATTAAACAGTGATGTGAAATAGCCTAAATTTTCCCTAATTGAACTAGTGCAGCTTGTTTTTGTATAATATTGAATAGAAAACTAGGTAAACTCATCGGTAGATTTTCATGGCGAAGAGCACTTAGAATCTTGAAATGTACTCCATGAAGGTACTTATATCAGCCTTCGCAAGTAAAGTAATGAATAATGAAGGTGGTTGGCTACATTTAATCCAAGGGAATTGAGATTCTTGAGGTACCCTTCTTTCTATCAATATCCATAGGAGGGTCACCATGAAGAGTAAACTATGCCCTAGCCAAGCACACATCAATATCCTTTGACCAGCTTTCCCCTTCTTGTGGTAACTTTGTGACTTCTGCCACTATCTCCTCTGAAAATTCAATTCTCAATCCTTTTACTACTACAAACCCACTCTGTAAAGTATTCAGAAATTCTAGAGCGATTTCTTCATCAAATCCATTGAGGCTTAGACAATAGTCTAACCATCCTCTTCTATGGAACTTTTCACAACTGGCTGCTTCTGCTAAAAGAACATTGTGATAAGTTGACTCGTGCCTTTGGAGATCCCCACCCATAACTTCCACTGTCAAAATGCTGCCCTGTAGAATGTATGCCAAAGCTTGAAATGGAGAATTTGATTGCAGACTCAAAGCTTTTGTAGACTGAAGGTGCAAAAAATTAGAAATAAATGAGTACTGAAGAACACTTGTACCAAGAATTAGAGCTATTTAAGAGAAATGAGTTTTCATAATTCATTCACGCATGTTAAGGTCTGCCACCTGAACACGTCGCGACCAAATCATTATTACTTAAAATCAACCTCTAATATTCTTTAATTCAGTTACAATTGATGACATAATCACAGGTTACAAACTTTATTAAACATTTATCAGTAGTCATTTGGAAAGATTTGCAAAGATTGTGAGAAGACGGGAAGTAAATACCATAAAGTGCTAAAATGATTGGAACAATAAACAAACAATAAATAACCCCTCCCCCCAACTAAGTTAAAGGCATGGGTCCCACCATGCCACATCTCACAAGAGCAATTAATTAAATAACACTTAACTCCTAAATAAAGTAAATAAAAATAAAATATATACGAGAGATCATGCCATGAACCTGGAAATAGCTACAGGAAGAGTGGCTAGTCATGAGACATGCTCAGATGGAGTGATACAGTGGAATGAAAAAGGTGGAAGAGAGAGAAGGTGAGGTGAGTTGTTTATTATGGAGAAGGTACTTCAGGAAGAAAGTATTTATTATGGGGTGAAGCGAACATAGTTTAAAGTGAAGAATGAATATGAGCAACCTGCCCATATTTAGCTGCTGTAGGAGTCACATGGTCATCAACATATTGGAATTGTTGTAGGAACTCTACGTGACTTTGAGGCTTGTGATACAACTTCAAGCAGTGGCCATTAACCAGTAACTTGAACTAAACAGGATCCACTGCAGATAACTGAACAACTCCATTTGCAAAGACAACAACAATATCATATGGCCCTAAACAGTAGGTTTGAAACTTACCAGGAGCATGCTGGTAACGAGAGTCGTAGAGAAGAACCCAGTCACCCACATCAAACTCCTTGTCTTTGATAAACTGGTTATGCCACTACTTCCACTGCTGCTGAACCAATTCAGTATTAGACAAAGAAGACTTTCTCCATTCATCTAGACTGTTCAAGTTGAGAATTCGCTCCTTGGGTGTTGCAGTAAGGTCAAGGTTGAGTTCCAATGCTATCCGCAATGTCTTATGCTCAAACTCGACAGGCATCATGGCAGTCTTCCCATAGACTAATTGGAACAGGGTGAATCCTATAGTAGACTTCCAAGTAGTTCGATAGGCCCATAGTTCTTCAGGAAGTCTAGCCGCCTAATCCTTCTTATGAACAACTATAGTCTTGGTAAGAATGGCCTCCAATTCTCGGTTAGTGACTTCAACTTGACCATTGGCTTGCAGATGGTAAGGAGATGACTTGCCATGGTGAATTTTGTATTCTTCCATCAGAGCAGCTATAAGGTTGGAAGTGAATTACGCCCCTTGATTAGAGACTAACTCCCTAGGAACACCAATGTAGGTGAAAATGAACTCATACAAGAACTTAGAAACATTGTTGTCTCGAGGATGCTTCATTGGTTTGGCTTCTGCCCATTTGGTGACATAATCAGTGCAGACTATGATATAGGACTTACTGTGAGAAGATGGGTCAATGGTTCCCATGAAGTTAATTCCCCACTTATCAAAGGGTGTGACCACCACCTGAGGCTTTAGGGGCATTTCATCTATCTTAGTAGGCCTCCCCATGCACTGGCACTGATCACATTTCTTAGTATAGTGAGCAACATCTTTGTGAAGAGTTGGCCAATAATAACTAGTGACTAAAATCTTGAATGTTGTCCACTTGGTGGCAAAGTTTCCTTTGCATGGTTCATCATGACATGCCTGAAGGATATCATAAGTCTCATCCTCTTGGATGCATCGGCGCATAACCTAGTTGGGACCAGTGTAAAACATGAAACCAACAATCCAAGAAAAGTTGAAACTTTTATCGGCCAACAATTTGCGTTCTTTTGAAGAAAAGTGAGTCAGCGTCCAACCTATTGTGAGATAACTAGCAATGTTAGCATACCATGGATTCTATGCTGTCAACAGGAACACATATTCATCCGAAAAACTATCGTCAATGGCTGCAAGATCATCAAGAACATGCAAGCGAGAGAGAAAATCAGTGACAACGTTGGCTTTCCCTGGCTTGTCGATAATTGTGATGTCAAATTCCTGCATGAGTAGCAACCAACAGGCCAATCATCCTGAGATAGCCAGCTCATTCATTAGGTACCGAATTGCTGAATGGTCAGTATGGAAAAATATCTGCTAACCAGTAATATAATGCCTGAACTTATTAAGAGCATAAATCATTGCAAGCAACTCCTTTTCTATCACCGTATAATTGAATTCTTCTCCCTATATATTCTTACTGATAAAATAAATGACATGTTCAATTGCATCTTCTTGCTGGCCCAACACTACTCCTATAGCATAATCTGAGGCATCTGTATGAATATGGAATGGTAATCCCCAATTTGGCCCGCACAACATTGGTGTAGTTGTTGGAACTTCCTTAAGCTGTAGGAAGGACTTGTCACACTCAAAATTCCAAGAAAAATTAGAATCCTTCTTTAAAATATTATAGAGGGGTGCTACAATTTGGCTAAAATCCTTGATAAACATTTCGTAATATCCAGCATGGCCAAGAAAACTCTTGACATCCTTCTGCTTTGCCGGTGTTGTCAAAGTATTGATTACTGAAATCTTGGCTAGGTGTACCTGGATGCCATGTGAGGAAATAAAATTTCCCAACACGACACCTTCCTCCATCATCATAAAGAATTTCTCACTATTTAGAGAGAGATTGTAGTCCTAGCAGTGCTTGAGGACTCTCTCCAGATTGAGCTTTGCTTCTTCAAAAGTGTTCCCATAGGCTGTAAAATCATCCATATAGATCTCCATATAATTAGCAGATATATCAGAGAAAATGTTAATCATAGCTCGTTGGAAAGTGGCCAGAGCATTGCACAAATTGAATGGTAAGAATGAATATGCAAAGTTCCCCCAGGGACAAGTGAAAGTGGTTTTCTCCTGATCTTCAGGAGCTATTTGAATCTGACTGTAACCACTAAAACTGTCTAAGAAGGAAAAGTACTGGCCAGCTAAATTATCAAGGACTTGATTAATAAAGGGCAATGGAAAATGATCCTTCTTAGTGGCTATATTCAATTCCCTGTAGTCAACACAGACTCTCCATTTCCCTCTCTTCTTAGGAATAATGACCAAGGGTGAAACCCATTGGCTATAAGAAATGGGGTAGATGAAACCAGCATTTAGCAACTTTTGAAGTTCAGTCTTAGCTATGTCACGCAAGACAAGATTAACTCACCGCTGAGGCTGTCATACAGGTTTATAATCTGGGCTAATGTAGATCTTATAAGTACAGAGTTTAGGATCTAACCCTTTCATGTCAGTTTAATCCCAGGAAAATGCCTGTTGATGTTCCTATAGAAACTCTAGGATAGCTTTCTGGTGTGAGGGTGACAAAGTACTGCTGACATTTAACTCTTTATCCGGACTGAATTCAACCTTAATCACCTTGTCTACCATTGTTATTGGGGAAAATGGAAGAGAAATCATCTCATGTGGTAATAAAGAGTGAAGAAAGTTGGAGGATACAAAGTATGAACATGTATGTGGAGATGGAAAAATAGCATCCAAGATACAGTCAGACTGTGAGCACCACTGAGGACTTCGACCATATTCATTTGTAACAATGGATTTAATTACCTCATCTTCCTCTTTAGCAGTTATAAATGGGTCTCTATCAATTACCATGAGATGATGGATCAAATTGGTTTCTAGATCAAGATCATCTAATTCTGGCCATACGACATCTTCATCTTGCAACATAGGTTGAGCAGGGGAGTAGAGGGTCAAGTTTTTGGTATGGATGCCATTAGAAATTGTCATCTTCCCCGACTGGCAAGCTATGAAGGCATTAACGGTGGCTAACCATGGTTTTCCTAAAATGAGAGGATACCCACCCATATCGGCTTTAGGGGAGAGAAAAACAAAGTCTACTAGATAATCCCAGGAAATTAATGTAACTATGACATCTTCTATTACCCCATCTGGTTTAACAGTAGAGCTATTAGCAAGTTGCAAAATGATCGGTGTATCTCAAAGGTTGACAATGTTTAAATGGGACAGTAGTTCTTTGGTCATGACATTTATAGATGCACCTAGATCAACTAGGGTGTTTGGGACTTGTATACCTTGGATGGTGACTGTAACCACAGGACTCCCTGGATCGGAATACTTGGGGACAGTCAACTTTTCTAACATAAGATTAGATAGCTATTTGACAACATGAATGGTTTTAGGATCCTTCTTCTTCCTTCCAGGATGTTTTATGCAAGCTTCCCGTATGGATTTAGTATAGACAAGGACTTCCTTGATAGCATCTAACAAAGGTATTTTTACTGTTATATGTTTCAATTGGTCAAGCAAGTTTTCTACTGCATGGTTCACTACGGGTTCAGCTTGATTGGCTAATCTTTGTGGAAATAGGGGCACTTTGGCTATAGGAGCTGGCACATCTTCTTGATCAACAGGTGGCTCTTCAACCTTGGTTATTATAGGTGGTTGAGGTGAAGCAAGAGTGGTTCCTAATCTCAGATGGATATCATTTAAGGCATAGCTCTGCTGTTGAGCGGGCGGTTTTCTATTGGGATTAGGATTAGGCTATGTTGGAAACTATGTTTTCTTAGGAGGGTTATTAGAGGTTGTAGGAGGAGGCATTATAGCCTGTTGTTATGGAGGAGGCATTAGGGCTTGTTGATGGGATGGATTAGAACATTGATTGGGCTGTTGCCAACCTTGCTGACGTTGCTGCCACCCCTGCTGAGGTTTTTGCCAACCCAAATGAGGTTGTTGCAAACCTTGCTGAGGTTGCTGCCAATCTGGCTAGGGTTGCTTCCAACCTGGCTGGGGTGGTTTCCAACCCTGCTGAGGTTGTTTCCACCCTTGGGTGCCCATATTCTGAAAATTCTTCCATTGACTATTATTATTAAAATTTTGAAGAGGATCTTGTGGCATACCTGGTCTTGGGGCCCAGGGCCTACATTGGGAAACATAGAGAAACTCTTCATTTTTATCAATGGCTTTGAATTTAGTGGGCATCCGCTGTGTCTCCAAATTTGCAACATTCTTGCACTTGCAGCTCCTCTTCTTCTCTCAGTAGTGTGGACAGTATTTAGCTAGCACAACATCAACATCTTCTTTCTTTCTCCTTTCATGCATGGTATCTATCTGAGTAGCGACATCATTAATGATGTCCTACTTGAAGTCAGACAGAAGATTAGATAGCTCCACCTTTCACACCCCAGAGCCAATAGACTTTTGTGGTAGGTCTTTGATTCCCCTACCCTTCTTTATAGTGGCTCGGGAGTAGTTCAAGCAGATATTCTTGATATCATCCCAATTTTTCAGTGTAATGTCGCCACTAGCCATCAAGTCCAGAGCCGCAATGCTCCCCTCATTGACACCTTTGATAAAAAGGTGTTTCTGAGATTCTTCATTTAATTGATGCTGAGTGTTACGCTACAGGTTGAACATGAACTTGGAGACATAATCCTCCTAGGTCTCATCCTCTTTATGGGCCATCCTGAAGATATCATCACCTTTTAAGTCATGCCTCTGACAATACTCTTTGTATTTGGAAAGAAACATGTTGCTCATAGAAGTCCAATCTACCACAGTGTTGGCACCGAGGCCCATAAACCATCTTAGAGAAGCTTCTTTTAGAGTTGATAGAAACAACTTGAGCTTATGTGCATCAGTTGTATAGTCACAGCTTCTAGAAAGGATGTCAAACTCAAAGAGGAAGGTCTCGGGGTCTTCGATGATGAGGCCATAGAACTTGGGCAATGTCGCAGAGGGTATGTTCTTCAAATTTTGGTTTCCCTGTTGAGGAGGAATGAGGAAAGGGAAGGTTGGTTGAGCCATCCTTGGAGGAGGGCCTGGTTGTTGCAGTAGATCTTTTGTCTCAGAAAAAAGTTCTTCTAGATGCAAGGATTCCTTAGATGATGATGATGGTAAGTCGTCAAATGCATCAGCAAACACATTCTCAAATTGTTCTTCAACTTCTTCGTTCACAACTTGGGGTTCCTCAATTTTAGGGTTAAAGATGTCGGTAGCTAATTCAAGAGATCCAACCTGATAATTATGAGGGAGAAAATGCCCAAGATGATCTCTTCTCCTATGCATAAAAAAAAATGCTAAACTAAATCTAGGACAATGACTCTAGGCTAGATTAGATTGACACCATTCCCCGATAGTGGCACCAAAAATGACTGCTCAGTATAATACCTTTGCACTTAAGGATTATGCATCCTTTTGACAATGACTTTGTAAACAAAACAAGCCAGTTATCATACTAGAAATAACATGTTGAACTCATTGAATAGTCAACCAGGGACGTAAACTTCAAATAGCATTTGCAAAGTATATGCTCTAATCTGTATTAGAAGTCATCAATTCCAACTCAAACTAACAAGCTTGTAGAGATACTAAACTAGGAACTGAAATGAGCAATTTAATCTAAAGCTTTGAAGAACAACACATTACGGAAGTAAACCCAACTATTTACTTATGCTTCAGGAACAACCAATAGTTCTGTTACCAATGGTTGCAAGAGAAACAAAGTCCTAGATGCTTTGAATGAACTCTGAACTAATTCCTACTGATAACTTTGAAACTAGTTCCCACTGACTATGAACTACTTCACCTCCTGTGTGGGCCCCCATGGAAGAGTGAATAGAATAAAACTCAAAGATGAAAAAATAAAAATCTCATTTAATTGCAAAGCATGAACATAACATGTAATAGCAAGTCTGTATTTCTTCTACAACTGAATTAAAAAATGATTATAGAAAACTAACTGATTCTTTGACTCCCAGAGTTTCAGTAGTCAACTTATTCAAAGAAAAACTACCACTACAACCTAAATCTAAGATCACTCCATCAGATGAGGATCGTAATCAATATAAAATATCTCATAACAAAATATGGCAGTTAATCAGTAAATTGTCCCAGAATGTAGCACATGATGGCTCTAGATTCGCGCGCGGCATGCAACAAGAAACTATATTGACCCAGTCCTCCCACATAGATCTTACAATGATTTTTCACCTGGCTCATGTGCTCTTGTCTGGTTCAGCCTGAGGTCTATGGTGAGAGTAACTAACCTTGACTTCTTCAGCTCCACAATGCTGGACTTTAGAACTGCTCCATTGATTCCTGCAAAAGGATTATCGCACACATACCATCTTCGACACATGTATATATCTTTATCACTAATATTCAGAAGAAAGCATTAAACTTAATTAATGCTCTTGCAAGACATGTGGCTACAGGAAGAAAAATACCCACAAACATAACATAGGAAAGGAATCATCCATTTAATATATTACTTCTACATTTTATCATGTAAGATCATGAGTTCCAAGCATCATACTTCCATAAACTTTTTACCATCTACGTTCCTACTTGTGTCCTTTTCATACATAAAAAATATATAAAAACCATAAGTTCAAGTATCAGCTGTAATTAAACTTGTTAAAAAGACAGTAAAAGTGTTATAAAAGATGGCCATTAGATCGACTCATCACATTGTAACTAATGTTTACTTTTTATAGGTACCGTGTGTATCTTAGAAAGGGGTTAAATAATTATTTGTATATTGGGAAATCCTAATTGGCCGATCTAATTACTTATTTGTGTATTTGAAAAGCTTAATTGGACAACCTAATGAATTATTATAATAGGGTATATATGAGAGATCTTTTCTTTTTGGAAAGATGTGGTAGAGATTGAAAAGGCAGAGAAGTGTGAAAGATGTGAGGCTTGTTGGCTATTGGATGTAGAGCAGAGTTTGTGATAGGAATACTTCATTGGAGCTGACCAAGAAAATATAGTTTCTATCAGACAGTTCACTGGATTGTATTTTCTATATACACTTGTTTAGATCATAAATCCTTGAGGGTGGCATTAACCTTCTTTGGGAAGAGTGTCTGGGTAGTGAGCCCACTATTACTCTTGACTCCTAATAGGGTATGTCCTTTAACAGGGACTATGTACTGTAATGTTGTAAAAAGCTCCTAACAAGGCTAAATCTTTTAACATGGATACTATACTCTTTGTACATCATTTGTGGGTTCTAATTCCCAGCGGGGTTTTACCTTTAACATGGTTTTCCTCGACAACAATTATTGTGTTATTGTGTTAACATTTAATATGTTATCATTTGCATTGAATTTTTGGTTTATAAAGTTTAAATTTTAATATTTTGTATCACAACTGATTCACCCCCCCTCAAAAATGTTCTCGTGGACTATTATTCCTAACAGGACATCCTCTAATCTCCTATCCAAAATCATAGCTAGTATATTATAAGACACATTAATTAGTCTAATAGGTCTTCAATTTTTAATTAGTGATTTGTCTCCCTCTCTGGGTACAAGCTTGATAAGACCATTGTTCATCTCATGACCTAGATAAACCTTGTCAACAACCTCTTTATATACCATCAACAAGTCCTCCCCTATCCATTCTCTATTATTCTTGAATAATTCAACTAGTAGTCTATTAGGACTCAATGCCTTATCATTGTTCAAGGCAATTATAAATTTTTCTTATCTCCTTCACATTAATAATTCTACTCAATTTTTTAGAGTCCTATCTATTGATTTTTTTGGGGATCATATTTCTAATCTTATCTTTTCCTATTTCCTCGCCTTTCTCACTATCTTTCAAAGTGAATAGTTTTCTATAAAACTACATAAAGACTTTCATAATGTCTATCTAATTAGTAATGTTTCTATCTCCTTCCCAAATATAGTCAAAATTTTCTTTTTCTTCCTTAATTTTAAGAATTTAGAAGAATATATTGGATCCCTTATCCCTATATTCTAAGAAGTTCATTCTAGTCCTTGTCTTAAGGCCTTGAATTCTGACATTTTCTATATTTCTAAGGGTATCTTTAGCCTAACTGAGGACTTCTTTTGCATCTAAGTTAAAGGGTTCATTTTGTATACACCCCTCAACTAATAAAATCCTATTATGCATCTTTTCCTACACACACCTTAAATATTTTGCCTTCTTTCTCCCCACAATCTAGAAGAAAATCCCTCACCTTCTCACATTTTGGTTCCATCTTTGTCTGGCATTATGCAAGGTTGAATTCCATCTATTGAACTATCTAGTGATAAAGACTACTTCATTAACATCTTCATCATCCAAAAATCTTGTGTACAGAGAAAATAATTCCCTTTTACTTTGGAGTACCAAAGAAGGAGATCACTGTTTGGATGGGGTGGTGATCAAAGAGGGTAGATGGGATAATCTTCACAATGCATATGTTTCTATCCTCCTTAAACTATAAGGTATCCTTATTGGGGTAAAACCTATCCATTCTATTTTAAATTCTTCTAGCACCCTACTGATAGTTACACGATGTAAAACACATGCCATTCATTCAATTTTTCCTTCCAACCATCGATTCAAACAATCTTAGCTTGTTGATCATTCTACTCCAAAATAAAAATTCTCATCTCTTCTCCACTCAAACTTATTACCTTGAGCCTTATATGGGGGATCTCTATCATGTTAAGATATCCCCCTATAAACCAAGGAATCTCTTCCATCTGAGAAATCTAGTTCCAGAGATCAATACTTTCCTTATGGTCATTAGAAGCATAGATTGAGAAAATCCCAAACTCTTAATTTCTTTTATTTTTTTTTAAATCACCCACATGAGCCTATTGTAGGGAGATAATCCCCACCTAGATACATAATTGCTCCATTTATAGCTAATAAATATAACTACTCCTCCATTACCTTTATTATGTTTAGTAGTATAATAATTTGCATCCCTCTAGATGTATTTCAGGTTAATGACTGGTGAAATCTGAACTACCTTAATCTCTTGCAAGAGGAGAATATCCATGTTCTTATACAATATTTAAAAAATAAATTGACTACATACTTCCTATCTAGGGATTCTCATCCCCTAACATTCCATGAGATGTAATTCAATTCCATGACAGCCTAAGAGGCAATATCCATGGGCACCTTGAATATTTTATAATATTTGGGGATTTGGCCTTTATATACCCTTATCTATACCATGAAAACAATAGATCCATTAGTTATGTCTCTCTTCTTATTGAATTCAAGCATTTTTTTAGCCCCAAGGGGGTGGTTCTATCCATTTTTTCCTTATTTTTCTTCTTGGAGCCAGTCCTCTCTTTGTCTTTCTTGGCTCAAATCTCCCTCATTAAGTCCACATTAGGAGTGCTTTTGAATGGTACACTAGCTAACTAATCTCTTTACCTTCCTTTGGACTAATTTATTTAATAGAACCCATCTCGTGATTAGTTTTATACTCCAAATTATCCCCTCATACAAGGACAAGCTCACAATCCTAGCTAGGAAGGTCTATTTCCTCAATAGCCACCTGGTTGTGGTTGGTAGAGGGAGGGAGATTAGATTCCTCAACCACATTAGCATCTTTTTGAGACTTAATAATTTTGGGAGTCTTGAAATTTTCAATTAGATTCTCCTTAGCCTCATTTCTGTGAGCACTAGGATCCTTCTCGATAACAACATATTGTATAATGGGATTCTCCTCTCTACCAGTCACATCTAGGTCGATATTGGGGTCAAAGGTCTCCCTATCGAGTATCCTAATATAATTCATAGTAGGAGAGGTCATGAGGGCCTAATTCTCTTTATCCCTAGAGGTTTTGTTCAAGTCATTACTCATACTAATCCCAGAGATTTTTTGTGATTCAATTCTTTTCTTGGCATCTTATATAAATTTTATTTTTCTAGAATTACTTGTGCATTAACAATCATGTGCTTAGGGAGGCTGGTCTGAGGTTCAGTCTCCTATCCCTTGGCATTCTTTACAATAGAAGGGAGGGGGGCAAGTCCAACCTTTGGGTGGATAGACTATCTAACAACTTCATAAAGGTAATCAAGATCTTTAATGATGGAGACATTTCAGCTATTCTGATAAATCCTAGGAGAAAGCTCGATAGATAGACTCTTTGGTATGTTAGAAGTTGGTTTAGGGTTAGGCTTTCGGGGGTATAAAGTATGGAGTTTTGAATGGGCCCTTAGAATCAACAGTGGAATTATCCTTCCCATTAGGGTTAGGGAAGAGAAATTACTCTTTGAGGGGGGTTAAGTAGGCTATTTTATTTCTCAATAGAGGTAATTGTTTCCTTATATGCCCTTCTCTTATAAACAAAAGCATGTATTTATGCCTCCTATAAATTCAATGGGGCACACAATAGTCTCCTTTTCCAATTAAATCCTTAACTCTTTTGAGAGATCAATCCCTAGTTTGATCAATAGAAACAATATTGCATCCATGTATGAAAAGAGGGATGAGGATTTATCCATCCTCAACACATATCCTATCAATTCTAGGGTTTTAGGAATCCACTTCCACAACATAGGGGATATATTATGTATCGTAACCCATCTAGGGCATAATAAAGCCACAATTTCATCATTATTGGCCTCTAGTATCCACCCAATGACCCTTAAGAATACATTTCCAATATACTAGAACTCATTTTTAACAACATCCTTTTGGCTTTTAGAATCTTTGAAAAAGATAGTAAAAATCCCTCTTTGAATCATTCCACAGAAAGAAAACTAAAGCCCTAATTTTTTCACCCAAACATTTTGAAGCCAATTTTTCATATAGCTACAAGAAGGGATTTTTCTAGGGTAGAGAACCACAAGAAAGACCATAATATCTCTAATCCTATCCTTCTCACCATTTAGTGCTATGGTTATTTAAAAATTAGGCTTAACGATGAGAGTAGCGCAAAGGTGTTCCCACCTCATCCTTCTCCATCACCAACCCAACCTTTTAGAATGTGAAATTGATGTTATTCATGTTGTAATCATTAATGGTTTTAATTTATTTCAACATATCCTATGCATATTTATGTTTTGGTTTTATCAGTTGATGTGTACCGATATCCTTTTTGTATCGATAAAGGAGTTCACCGAAGGATGTGCCTTAGATATTTATCCTTATCCTTGTCGGTGGTGGTTCTATTATTTGTGAAACATATGGTGAATTGATTATTTGGGTTTGATCCTATTTGCATCATGTTCTTTGATGTTTTGGTCCCAACAACTACTATGTAACATGTTCATCATATTCGCTGGTACCGAAGGCTTTGGAGATGGTTTAGAGTGTTGTTATACAGGAGGGATGTTATATTGATCAAGGTGGTCCACTTTTTATTCCTTACCACTAAGGGAATGTCTTGGTGTGACCTATTTCAAAATTTTTTTGGCTGACATGGTTGATGGCATCAAGAATTATAAGAAGATCGATGATTTCAGTTGTTAGTGTGGATTTCATGATGCATGTATGCGAAATGATTGTGAATCTATTTATAGGATATCTTTGTATTGGTGATCATGTGTGTTGATGAAATCAATAGAAGACTGATATATCATTTTAGTATTGTAGAGTATTGGTGACAATCATCTTAGTTGTGGATTCAATCTATTTTCATATATTCTAGCAGTGAGCCTATTTTTATCGGTAGTTAGTCATATATTCATATCTAAGGGTAGTTAGCCCAACCGATAGTGAGATAATTTGCAGTGATCACAACCGCCAGTGAGCCTTTGTAAAAATCACCTTAACATTGTTTCATTTCATGAGAATTATCTTCTCCATAGTTTTTCCCAATTTGGGTTTCCATGTAAATCCTGGTGTTCTATGTTTTGGTTTTGTTGTGATTTCATTTTTATATATGTTATGAATGTTTGATGTGGTTAACCGATAGATTAGAAGCTGACATTGTTGTTTTTTATGAGTTTACTAACAAAGAAATTTTTTTATAAAGTGTGTGGGAATACTTTATTCAGCCCCCCTCTTAGTCATTTGACCTGTTCAAAAACTAGTATCAGATCTTGCTTCCTTGTTATAGAGATTAACTACTTGAGGAAAATCCATTGATGCACAAACTGAGCATTTCTATGCTCGATGGATCAGACTACAGTACATAGAAAGATTATATTAAAGGATATTTGATTTTGATCAGTTACAATACCTAGAAGCATGTAGAGACAAAGTGTGTATTTCCTCAAAATGGTCTTAAGAGTCCAGATGAAATCATAGTGTATGAGGAGAATGAAAAAGTGAGGCATGCTATCACTAGTACTTTATCAAAGAATGAATTAGCTAAATTTATTTCTTTGAAGATTTCCTATGAAGTTTGAGAAAAATTCTAAGAGATTTATGAATAAAATGATAGGGTTAAGTTATCTAAGAAGCTACCAACAAAATGTCACTATGAGAATCTGAGAATGGAAGAAGGTGAATATATTAGGAGTTACTTTCAAAGAGTGGAGAAGGCAGTTAATGAATTCAATAACCAAGGAGGCACTATTATAGATGAATATTTAATAGAAAATATATTGATGACATTACTAGATATCTGTAGTGATAAGATCTCAGGTATAGAGGAGGTGTATCATCCGAAGAAGTTAACTAAAGAGTAGTTGTTTGGCTCTTTGACCGCATTTGAGTTGAGGAAATTTGGAAGAGAGAAGAGAAGATTTGAGATGACATTCAAGGAAACTAAATCAAAAGAAGATCCTAACGGTGATGATGAAGAAGAATTTGAATCAAAATTTGCAAGAAGACTAAAGAAATGTATCGGAAAGTACAAAGGTATGCTACCCCTAAAATAATTTAGATGTGGTAAGATTGGTAATTTGGATACTAGATGTCCAGAGAAGGATCCTAGATAGAATTTTAAAAACTTCAACAAGAAGGATTATTATGTGAATGAAGATGCTAGTATTTTAGATGATAAGTTAGAAGTAGAACATTGTTTCTTTTATGCTAAAGAAGATAAGAAACCAGAAACTGATATCTCTAACATTTTGCTAAAGTTGATGATGATATTGAAACAAATTTGTATGTTAGAAGAAACAAAAATGAATGGATGATTAATAGTGGTTCTTCTCATCACATGATTGGAGACAAGAGTAAAATTGTGTCACTTGAAAAATATGATGGTGGTCCTATTAGGTTTGGTGATGGTAAAGCTGCATATACTGTTAATAGAGGCTCTATTTTTTTTTATATAAAGAATAATATTGAAAATATATATTATGTGAAGGGTTTATGTTACACAAGCTTGAGTGCTGGATAAATGTGTGAGAATGGATATGATCTTGTTTTCAAGAATGAAGGATGTGAAATTTGGAAGAGATCTAGAGATGTGATTACAGTTGGAAAAAAGGATAGGAAGGAATATGTACCATCTTAAAGGATATTCAAAAGGATGTTGTTTACTATCTTAGACTGATGATAGTTGGCTTTGGCATCAAAGGATGTGTCACATCAACTTTGATAATTTGGTAAGAATAAGTTCATCACATGCAGTAAGAGACTTACGTAGATTATGAAAACCAGATAATGTGATTTTTAAGGGATGTTAAGAAAGAAAAAAGAGAAGATAATCTTTCAATTCAAAGGACTATTCATCTAATGGTTTACTCGATTTAGTGCATACTGACCTTTGTGGTCCTACCAAAACAAGGAGTTTTCAAGGTAAAAGATACTTTATACTATTCATTGATGATTATTCAAGGTTGACTTGGGTTGAATTTCTTAGAGAAAAATCAGAGGCATTTGATAAGTTTAAGATATTCAAGCCTAGAGTTCAAAATGAATATGGTAGAAAATTTAAATGTGTGAGATCTGATAAAGGAGGGGAGTTTACTTATGATATGTTTGAAAGTTTTTGGGAGAAACATGGTATTAAGAGACATTTTTCAATGGATAGACCACCATAATAGAATGGTGTAGTGGAAATGATGAATAAGACTACTCAAGAAGCAGAAAGGACTATGTTGAAGGAAGCAAGTTTACCAGAAATTTACTGTGCAGAGAAGCATTGCATACTGTTGTATACACAATGAATATATATTTTTACTATAGAAAATATGACAATATTTCATATTAGTTATGGAATGGAAGAGAACCTATAGTTAAGTATTTCAAAATATTTGGAAGAAAATGTTACATTCAAAAAGATGAAAATAATCTTGGCAAGTTTGACAATAGAGCTAATGAAGCCATATTTCTAGGATATTCTACTAAGAGCAAGGCATACCCGTGTTACAACAAAAGATTGTATAAGATTGTGGAAAGTGTGAATGTGAAGGTTGATGAGGATTTTTAGAAGACTCCTAAGAAACATATTTAATATGAATCTGATACAGGAGACAGAGGAAAAGAGGATAAGAAAGAAGAAGAAGAAGAAACTCAACCGCCACCGACATCTACAACAAAGAAATCAAGGTATGTATAGAAAATTCATTCTGAGAATCAAATTATTGGTGATAAAAATAGAGGATTTGTTACTATAAGTAGAGAAACACAAGATCATGCTTTGTTGTGTTTACTTTCAAAGATTAAACCTATTGTAACTATAAAATTTGGCTAGGTCTTTGTTAAATTTTTCCAAATTTGACATCATTTTGTGTTGGAATTGTTAATTATTTTCATCGGTCGAGCTAATGGAAGTTGATAATTGAGCTAAAAAAAATGTCCTAAGTCCAATCTAGTATTACCCTTTCTATCCTGGAAAATTACCATGAAATTCAGTTGAGGTCAAAGTATTCATGTATGCAAGTTAGTGATATCTGCCTTAAGGTTAGAACAAGTTTGCAAGGTCTGATCAATGTAACATTTTAGACTTGCGACCTTGTGAAATGGTTAGTTTGAAGTATAGTTCATTGTCACAAGTTAGTAGTTTGGTTAAGTCTTGAGGTTGCAACCATGCACCGAGGTTAAGTCTGGTGGTTTAGTTAGGACTATCGCAAGGTTGTAAGACAGTAAGTGGTCAGTTCCAAGTGGTTCTGACCATACGATAACCATTTGGTTGTAACTAATTCTACTCTATTGTAGGTTTTCAAGTATTTTTTATGGTCAATTTACCAAGGTGCGAACATGCAAAAAGGTGCCATGTGTCCCATATTTTTTAAAAAATAAATAATGTTTATTGTAGACCGCAGAGTCACAAGTCTTTTTTGATGGTTAAGAGGATGGTTGTAGAAGTGAAAAATACCACCACGTGTCTTGTTAGTGATAAAATAAATTGATTTTATTTCCTATGGACATGCCAATCTAATGCTAGGAAACCCAAATGATTTGGCCAACTAACAAGATTCAACCAAGGCAAGGTTGAACGTTCTGTAATTCTGGCTCTGCAGAACCAAGGCTGGTAGGCCTATAACTTAAACTTATCCTTCAATTCTTAAGTATTTTTAAAGAAGATAGAACACACCTCAAATCCTCTCTCTCAAGTATGGAAAAATCACCTAAAAGAAATCTAACTGAAAGCAATATATCATAAACTATAAATTGAAATACTTTAAGTAATTGAAAGAATGTTTAGTAAATATGTATGTAAGGTGAAATGAGAAGATGGATAGAATGTCACAAAAATATAAACAATGAACTGAATAACCATAATCCAATTAATGAATAGATCGGTGCCTTATTCTATCATGGGTAATAGAGTCAAAATCATCCCAACCCTATGTACAACCTCAGAGATAGTTTGCAAGAAACATATCACTTCAAAGGTGTTCAAATGAGCATATATCTTAAGATAAATCCATAACTATTTCAATTGAGTTTAACTTTTCAAATGACAGACTGATTTATTGTGGCCACAATCAATTGTATTTAACCATGCAAGATGAAAAGACCAAAGATATAAATTTAATCAAAAGTATGCAACATCTAACTATCACTTTGAAGAAAATCAAAATATTTTATCCAAGGGACTAATAAAAAAAGAAGTTGCATCAATTTCTAAAGATGAAAGGAAAAATCACTTGTCTTTATTTATTTTGAAAAAAATAGTACATCCAGGTTCATGTTACAGTTGTTGATCCAAATCTATCCAATTTGCCATAATTGTGTCTTATTGTTCTTGTATCCTGTATTGATCTTGGTATCCTTATTTATATAAAGTTCAAAGGATCCATACAAGCTTTAGATCAATATGTATGTTCATAACTAAAACCTAACCCTAGGATCAACAACTGAACAATAAAAATTACAATAAAGTAATGATTATTTCATCCTTGTCTAAAAATAGTTGTCGACCATAAGGACTCAAAATAATAGTCATTAACAAATGTATAGTCAGAAAATGGAAGCACTTACATAGGAGACTAGTTTAGCCTTCCAAGTGAGTGGTTTGGGGTCATGAAAAGAACCTCTGAATGGGTTCCTGATCTTGACATGGCTTCCCCCCCTGACCTGCCCTTCTAACCTCCATTTTATGACCTGAATTCTGCATTCTGGGTCTCTGACTTGTGATCCTGGGATCTGAGGATAGGGTCGACCTCCTAGGATAGGGTCGACCTCAAACCTACCCTAGGAAAGGGTCAACCTCAACCCTATCCTAGGATAGGGCCGACCTTGACCCTATCCCAGGGTCCAAATCCCAGGAACTTTTGGTTTCCAGGATGTCGGTATTCACAAAAAGTTTTCTCCCACTTCCGGGTCGGCTATTTCGGGTTCTGAATTGGTTGATTCCTAAATTATATTTAATATAGGTCCTCTCCTAGGGGTAAAGGCTTAAATGATGATTTAATTATCCTATATAGGCCTCCTTAGGAGATTGTGCCCTAATTTCATATAAAAGGGAGCCTTCTCCTCTCATTTTCTCTAAGCATGAAAAACCATCATCAAGCATCATTAGGCAATTGAGAAGGATTTTCAAGTGAAATTCAAGAAAGCTAAGGAGAAATATTTCAAGCAAGCATCCATCCATTTTCAAGCATTCAAGTATCCATTTGCATGAAGGAGATCCATTGGAGGCCATTGAAGGATTCAAGCCAAAAAGTGCCCTTTTGGTGATCTCTCCATCCATCTTCTTCCAAAGCCCTTGTCAAGTTCAAGA
>MU224552.1:5835414-5912827 GCA_018584345.1 Thuja plicata
CTTATGTGGATGCCACATAGATGCCACATCATTCAAGCCCTCCCCTTCTCTCCCAAAATTCTATAAATAGAGGCCTTCTCCTCTTCATTTTTCATCTCTCATTGTGCATTGTTATTATGCTAGAATTACTTTGGATTTTCATAGCTTCTTTTCATGCTCTTATTATTTATCTTAAATCACGTAGAAATCACATGCTAGGTTTCTTTGGGCTAAAATGAATAATAGTTGTTATCTTTCATCTTTCATGTTTAATTGCATAGTTTAAGATCATCCTTTTGAATAATTTGAGACTAGTTCCTCGTACTAGTTCTTAAGTTTCTTCATTGTTCTAAATTTGCATTGCATTGGGGATTCACTTCAATTGTGTGTTTGAGAGAGCACACCCACATCCCATAAAAAAGAGAAAATAAACAAGCCTCATGGGTGCAACTTGTTTTGGCTCTATCTGATGATATGAGGATACTTTACTTTGTTTTTCTTGCTTTTATCTCACTTTGAATTTAGATGCTAACCCTCTAATGGTTTCTTTTTGTGAGTGATTTTAGGTTAAAATTTTCCTTATACTACATTCTGGCACGCTCGGTGGGACCCATGTCCCTAAAGCCCTTCTAAAATTCTTGTCCTTTTCTTCAAATTTTGCCAAACACGTGGATCGGCGTCTGCATTTCACGCAGAGGCGTCTGCACAAACGTTGATTCCCACTGAACTATCATTCGACGTCTACGCAAAAAAAGCATCTGCGCCCTGAATCGGTGTCTCCCCCTAGAATTTATTGTTTAAGATCTTTCCAAACACAATTTGTTATTTGTCAAGAGTTGTTGTATTTCCTACTGCTTTTAGGCATTTTAGCATTTTGTTTTTTAGCAGAGATCCATTTTACAAGTAGTTATAATGCCGTAATCTTAATTAAGGGAAAAAATATTGATAAATGTTAAGGAAAAATAGCTTTTAAATGTTTGGATGATCTAAAAATGGCTAAATTTGATCAAATCAAAGATTAAGAAGGAAGAAAAAGTAACCTTGTCTGCTATTTTTGCTGTGTTTTGTGAACGTGCAGGTACAATAGCATTTGCGAAAACACTAATTAAGGTTTTAGCATCTACGCAAATGCCAGTTTAGAAAATCATTGATCAGCGTCTACGTTTCACAAATCGGCGTCTCCGACTGGTATAGCAATTTTTTGGTTTTCTGTGTTTTTTGGCCTATTTTCCTGCATTCGGTCATTTTTAAGCTAAAACACAAAACTAGCGTCTGCGCTTTGAATTGGCATCTATGCTCTGACATACTATTTTTGATCATTTTCTAACAATTGTTAAGTGGTTTTTGTGTTTTCAACTCTTGTCAAAGGGTAAAATTGAAACTACTAACCAATTGTCTTGCAGCATCGCTGACTAAAGGAATCAATTCAAAACTACTCACGTTTGTCTTGCAAGTTGCCTCAAATCAAAATTGACCAAATGATCATGTTTGTGATAATCATTTTTAGGCACATCAACTAATTAGATAGATTTCTTTGTCTAATCTGAAGCAAGTGTTAGGCGATTATGCTCTCTTCCCTTTTGGGAGGATCAAAAACCTATATGCACTTGCTTTGTGTTAAACAATTTAATCTTTGGAAAAGAACAAACTTGTCTTGTGTGTTTGGGAGAAAATGACATTGGGTAGGAGAATATGCTCTTTTCTCCTTGTGGAAAAATCAGAAATCTAGACCCCTCTCGTTGCCAATCCATATTTTTCAAATTAATCCTTTAGTTGGGCCTGTCGATCGAGGAAAAAATCTCTCGGGAATGACCCACATGAGAATGAGGTATAATCCACACCACTCTAACTCATGTTAATCAAATTTACTCTTTGGGGTTAAAGACTCGGGAGTCGATTGGCATTTGAGCTTATAATCGACTCTCTTATAACTTAAGTGCGGCCTCGTGGTCTCAATCACATTTACGTGACCACTTTTGTCAAGACGCTCTATGGGGCTATACGCCTGAATTGTGCTTGCATGAACATGGAGGATATAATCAAATGGAGAACCTTACTAAACATTCTAGGCTTATAAGCTACCTAGAACACCCCCAAAAGGTGATAATGCTTGTGCAAGGAAGATAGTAACCTTCCCAAGATCACTCGTACATTCGTGCCACCCTGAGCATTTGGAACTAGATAATATGATGTCATGAATGGAGCCATTGCATGCTTGTGATAGTTGTATTCTGATTAGCTCTTGTGTGTGTGCCTAAGCTTATGAGCAAGTATTTTCATGCTATACCAGTTCCTTAGGTAGATTTGTGCTTGAAGTGTTTGAAAAATATTGAAAAATCCAAAACACAAATGGAATACCCAACATTCAAATTTTTCACCTGCTTGTATCCTTCAAGGTTGCTTTGTCCCTTGTCAAATTGTTTTTAAACACATGCTTGTTATTTTCTGGTTTGACTGTGTTGAAATTGGTTCTTGCCATGGATCAAACCTATTGACAATCAGACAAAAATCAAACCTTTGCCAAATCATCAAGACAACGTCCTTTTGTAGATTATCGTGAGCTCCAATCTTCAAAATTTGACATTTTGCAAAGACTTCCAATTGCTCATCCCAAATCAAATCTATTTATAGGACATGACCGATTCCAAGAAGCATAAGAAGGTAAAAACTCTGTTACCACCCGTGCAAATAGAACAAAAGAATACAACTCGGGAAGCTAACAAGTACCAACACATCATTGATTCCATCCAACATGAAATCCATAAACAAGAACAATTTGACACAGTGATATACAACAACAAGGTTGCTCGCTTTATGGGAAAATATCGTTTAAACGCTACTTTTGTCAGAGTTGAGCAATATGACTAGTTGGTTTACCATGACAAATGAAAGTTCCTCCTCTTCTTAAGCTCACTTAGCTTGCATTTTAGAACCTCCCTTAGGTTGTCATCTTTGGAAACACATCACATGCTCATCCTAGCATAATCTTGCATAATCCAATCCAACCCTAGTCAAACTAGTGTCATCATAATCATCATCCAAGGCATTCTTAATCACATCCTGCACTTGGTATTGCATCCCCTTTTGAGTTTCTTGAAACCTACATCTTAATCAAGTCCCCATCCTTAAGTGTCCTTTACTAAGCATTGTTTAGGATAATCCACTTTGCCTTTGCAACCTCATCACCTTGATCAAAAGGTTGGTTTGCATTGACAGAGAATCTCATCTGCCGAAGACCACAAGTCTGTCTTAGGTAGATAATCACATCCACTTGATCTTACACTAGGGAAAGCAACCCTTAATCCTTGCATACATCAAGTTATCCTTAATCCGTAGGAGCATATTCATCATCCTAGACGCATCCTAGTCCTAGCATCATCATCCTTAGCTTCCTAAGCACATCCTTGCATGTCATATCCCCTTAAGGTAGTCATTTCATGCCACCTATCACACAAGCCACTAAGAAGAGGAAGAACATGGACCCCAATCTTGCTGCTAGTTCATCTAATCCTACGAATGACAACACTAATGCCATGGTTACTTATGCACCTCATCCCAACGGAAAAATTGAGCACATCTTGGTAGATACTAATGAGACGCCTACCATGAGTACCATAGAAACATTTATCAATCATCCAGGGCATGTCCAATGGTGAACGCCATGAGTGGACATAACAACAATCAGGTACTTTTAGACATTCAACAACAAGGACTTCAACTACCACCTTGGATTATTCCCACACTTGTCACATGACCTATGGCGCTTCCAGGGGAACATCTACATCCCACTAGAAAAAAGGTTTTTGATCCACTTTAGCGACCCCTACAGGTGGGAACTCTTATCACACAAGTAGTCCAACCTTCTATCCCACCCTCCATCATGCACATGACACCTTCTTCTACCTCAGCAACCCCACCTCTTGATCCAACATCAGCAGCACAGGCAATACCCCCCATCGCTACGCAAGCACCTCCTCAGTTCATAGCCACTTCACTTTTGCAAACATTCCCAACATTTGTGGCACAATTTCCACCACCACCAGTCAGCACGCAGCAAACCACCATTCCACCTATCCTTACTTAGCCCGTTCAAAGTGCAACAACCAGTTCACAGCATCAAAGAACCCAAGTCTCCATACCTATTCTGCCTTTCTTTAGCACAAGAATGCCACCTACCAACACCTATAACCAACCCTTATATCAGCTAGGGTTCACTTTCCCCACTCCACTAGAAATGCAACTGCAACGCGTGCCAGTAGTCTTGCCACAAATGCAAACCAATCCAAATCCTCCCATGCAACAACCATCTACCAATCCCTTTGCCATACCGCAAATACCCATGCAGCAATAACATCAACCAATTCAATAGTAGAAACAACCAATCCAGCAACAACAACAACAACCAATCTAGCAACAACAACAACCAATCCAGCAACAACAACAACGTATTCAACAACAACAATCCATCCAACAATCATCCCAACAAAAACAACCATAGCAGAAAATTACCAACCTATTCACATCTTGAGCACAACAGTAGAAAATCAACCCCTTCATAGCTGCGCAGTCCACCCTCCAAGTTGCACAACATCCACAACCAAAAACACAGGGGCAAATCTCTTCATGGAACAACCATTGCAACAATTTTCTAATCCTTTCATTCAACCCATGCAACAACAAAAAACTCATTCCGCCAGCTACCTAGCCATGCCATCTTCCACTACATCACAAACCATTCCACCTCCACAACAATTCATTATTCCCATTGGGGGCATTCCACCACAAAAAATCTATCCTCCACCCTATGCAGGTGCACAACAGGCTCATCCCACTTATCCAACACCTCAACAAATACAAGCATACTTCCAACAGTTGCAACAACCTTACCAAGCGCCAACACCTCCTCCACTGTAATATTCCCCTTAGCCACTACTTCCAACACAATAGCCTATATATGTTGATCAAAAACCATCATATCAAACACCACAGTATCCCCCACAGAATCCTCCATATTCTCCATTTGATCGATATCAAGTTTAAAGAACCCATACAATCACGGTTAATAATCCTCCCCCACAAATCAACCATGAATGGGAGGAAATGAATAATGCTCTCAAGGAGCTAAAAGCAGGTACTAAAGCTAAAATATTCAAGTTTGAGGAAGTGTGTCCTTAACCATTTGATCGATCTACCATTGTCATACCCTTCCCCAAGCATTTTGAGACACCCAAATTTGATAAATATCAGGGGAAGGGAGATCATGTGAGCCAAGTGAAAGAATTCTACATGGCATGTCAAGAAGTGGCCTATAGCGATAATTTCCTCATGAGACTATTTCCCAAGAGCTTAGGAGAAACTTCTCTCAAATGCTTCTACAAAATCCCCAACAACACAGTCTCTACTTTCGCTGAACTATCTGAAAAGTTTGTGGCCCAATATGCACATAATGTCAAAAATGAACTCTCACTCCTTGACCTATGCAATTCCAAACAAAAGGGAGGAGAGAGCCTGGCCAATTACCTTCAGTGCTGGAAAGGGATCACTACAAGGTTGTCCTATCAACCCCCTGAGCAACATCTTATCAAAATCTTCATTAACAACATCCATCCTAAGCTCGCCTATCACATGCACATAAATTACATACAAACTTATCAAGACATCTGAATCAAAGGCATGGATCTTGAACGAGGTCTCATAGAAGATGGTGCCATCAAGCACTACAAGGAATCCCAACCTGAAAAAAATAATAATGATCGAGCAAGGTATTGGAACAAAAATAAGAATGCAGTAACTGACAGAGCCACTGACACCAAACATGTTAAGGTTGTGGTAGCCGGTCCTATTGCACCTACCCAAACTTATCAGCAAGCACCACCAGTATACCCTCAACCTCATCCCATGTATCAACAGCCCACTCCCATGTATCCCCAATAGAATTATCAACAAAACATGTGCCCTCAAGGCGCGAATATCTATCCCCCTCTGGGGACATCATATCAACACTATTACCAAGGTCCTATGAACCAGACAAATTCTATATCAGTCTCACATGGACAACAAAGGCCTCGCACTTTGAATGCGCCACAATGCATGTTCACCCCTTTGGGTGAACCCGTAGATGTCATCTTCAGCAAGCTGGTCCAAGCTAACCAAGTCATGTACCCAAAAACATAGCCATTTGATGACTAAACACCTAAGCTTGCCTGGTAGAAATACAACGAGTACGGTGAGTATCACCATGTTAAGGGACACACCACCCTCAAATGCATGAAGCTAAAACACTACATCCATGATCTCATTGACTGTAAAGAGATCGAAGTGGATTCTCCTTCCCAACCATCACCAAACATAGGCCTTAAAATCTACCAAAATGTATTCCTTGAACACACTTCAAGTAAAGGCCCAGGAAATCCTACCCAATCTTCCAATCAGGGAAAGGGTAAAAAAGGAGAAAATATAGAGAGAGGATTATACAAATGCATATATCAACTATTATATCTCATCGAATGCATATCCCAAGTCCAGTCCTCCTTCAATGTCATCCATGTCAAGGGTGTGTTGACGAGACTTTGTGACCGGGTCTGCCAATAGAGGTAAGTTGTCACCGGGTACCGGGGTACCGGCCAACTTTGCCTGTAAAGGTTGTCTAGGGAAATGAGATTCCCCGGGCCTCCAAGCACGTGAGAGTTAGGTCTCGACAGTGCGGGGCTCAGTTGGGAAATGTGACTGATTTGTTCAAGGGGGATAGCTGGTTATCTTAACTCATTTCCTCCAGGGATTCAGGTAAGTGGGGTTTCCTGCAGGTGTGCATTTACTTAACAAATAAAATTCAAAAGATACTGCAGAGTTAGAAGTATTTCATCTACCTATAGTTATACTGAACATTCAAAACATCAACAATGCTCTAACACGCTAAAATAAATACTAAAGAAACATAGAACCATCAGCTCATATTTGATCAATAGCAAAGGAAAAGGAGGTTGTTAATCTACTTTGAAACATTAGAGAAAAGGACATAAAGAACACAAAACATAAAATATCATTAACATAGAGATCAGAATGCCAACAACTTCATTGATAGAACTCTTCCTTCTTCATTAACATGTCTTCCAACAAGCACTGGTGTGTGGTACAATGGTGTCTCCAAGGGAGCATTTAACTACTAAAATCTTAGAAACTATGGAGCATTGAGCTCTGCAACTAAGAATTGAGAAAACCAAATTGCTATTAACTATGTACTGCAAAATCATCAATTTTTCCAACCCCTAGAATGAGGCAAGACTTATCATTTATACATACCACTTGACCTAAAACTTAACCTAACTTATTTTACACTTTACAATATAATATTATTTCCCATGGCTGGTACTACCTGCACCATGCTAGAAAAGACCTCGAGATGGAGAAGGTCTGACATGTTGGAAGAATAAGACAAGAAAAGAGGAGTGGAAGAATTGGCCTCAAGAAGAGAGCCAAGAGGAGAAAGAAGAAATCTGATCCCCTAAGGATTGAGGCTACATGCCTCATAAATGGGAAAATGGAACCCTGTCTCCGATGTGCCAGGTTTAATGTTGAAGTGGCGCCTTGGGAAGGCCATCTGTCAGAAACCCTCTCACTGAGCCGATGTGCCTTGTTGCAATTACCTACCTTCTGACAACTTTTATTAACTACCTTGAAAGTGATTGGTCAGCCTTGGGAACCAGGACGTGGGTCACTTATAGAATACAAAAATATAGGACCTGGAATTTTGGGATCTGGGAACTGACATTCCAAAAGAATGAATGATTAAAAAAATACATCTCCCGACAAGATTCTCCAGGCTTTGGAGAACTTTATTACTCCTAATGATTTTTCCCAAGCTTCCAACACTTGGCCTATGCTTTCTTCATCTACTTCTTTGATGCTGTCCCACCAACTGCGTACAGCCTCCAAAGCTTCCACAACCTCTCTGTCCCCATTCTGGAATTCATCCACCATCTTGATGGAATCATGTGATCAGATCATTATCTTTGACAATCTGGATAACCTTCCCTGGTCAAAATCTCCGGTAGGAAGATACAGGGACTCCATTTGCTCATCGAACTTGCTGAGGACATAGTCCTCTAGGGTATATGTCCCGAGGGTGAAGGGATCGACTTGCGATACTCCAACCATGAATGCTTTAAACAGACCCAAGGGGTATTGGGCCATAGTTACTTTCTCTTTTAAGGCCTTAACCAGTTCCTTGCATACCTCACTTTTGAGGACAAGTCTAAAGTACTGGGCCTAGAGGGAATCATATGATTTGTCTCCCAAAATCCCCACCTCTATGGTGACTTCTTCCCCTATATTGTGGATTTCTTCTAGCCCGACCTTCCATTTTTTACACTTTACCAAATCTTGCTCCCATATAATAGCTAAGCCCTTTTCCTAGTTGAGAAGAACATCGACCCGATAAAGGTCTGGGAGGGACGCCGCCAGAAATTGTCTCATGGCAGTCACCTTCTCGGCGGCCGACCTATCTGCAGCTTGTGACTTCTTTTTCATGATTCATAGAGAGTCAACATCACCTTGTGCAAGAGGCAATTCAAAGGAAGGGGTTCTCAGATGGACCTCAGACAGAGGCTATGAAAGTTCTGCCAGAAGCGCGAGGAGATTGGTATTTGTTTCTCTTTCCTCCTTCAGCTTCTAGCCTTGCTTGATGTACCTAGCCTCTATTACCTTGGTGGCTTCTCTTAGTAGATCTAGCTCACCCTATTTGTCTCTCCTCCCCAACTTTACTTCTACTATGTTGTAATCCTTAGGCCTTATAGCTGCTATCTTTGCATCAGCTGTGGGTGTCGATATGGTCACAATTGTACTACCTGTTGGACCAGTCTGGAGAGTATGGACGATCCGTGATTTCTTGGGCTATTTGGCCTCTGCATTCCTGGCCATCATTTCAGCCAATGAGAGTGTAGCACCCAAGGTTTTTTCTGGGGTCTTCCTTTTTTTTTATTTGATTAGCCGTTGGGGCGACTGGGGTGGCTTCGCCATTAAGACCTGTTCATTGGGATTCCTTTCAGAATCTGGTGGCACATTCCCAGAATATACATTGTCCTTGGGCTCTCTTTCCACCTCTCATTCTGGTTCCTTTTCTTGTTCTTGTTCTTTTTCCTCTTCCTGTTCTCTGGAACCTCCAACATTTTCTGCCATATTGGCATCTTCTATCATTCTATCTAGAACCTTTTCCCCGGTTTCTATATCATCTATATTTTCAGGGACCTCCTTGTCCCTCCCTGCGTCAGCTAATTCTGTACTTTCATTAACCGGGGCCTCTTGATCAATCTATTTTTGTTTCTCTTGGGCCTTATCGTCCTCATTTGTTGGGGCGTTCTCCTCCACTGGAACATCCTCTAGAGGTGAGTGAGGTCTCTGGCTGAAATTTAGCAAGGTAGCTGTCGTTACTACCTCACCGAATGTGCTCCGGGGCACTTGATCACCCAGAGTAACCAATGGATTTTGGAGTGTGATGGTCGGGGGTACACTTGATCTGTGGGTCTGGGTTCCTCGACCATCGGTTTCTCATTTGCATGTTTCCTTGGTGTGTCTTCGGTCCCCTGGACCGATACCTTCTCCTACTTAGGCCCTATTTTCACTTTTTCCCAAGTCTCTTGCTCTGATGTATCATTTTCTTTTGGAAATTCCTTTTCTATGGGGACCTCCTCCTTGTCCTGAGCAGCGATCTCCTCCACTGCATGACCTATACCTAGCTAGAGTTCCATGAGTTCTTCTACTAAGAAAGTGTCATCAAAATCATCATGTGAGGGCAAGGATTCTGAAATATCCTCCAGCTCAGGAGAGTCTGATTTGACATCCACCGGGGGCATCTCCAGCATTCCAAGAATAGAGACTATGTCTGGTGTAGGGGCTACCTTTTTCTTCTTCTTTCTAATCAGTGGAGCCCCGGTGTCCAAAATACTAGTAGACTCTGCCTCGGCAAAAGTCTCTCTGCTCATTATTGCTACCAGCGATGGGGATCCCGCCAGGTGAGCAGATGCCATTGGAGCTACAAGAAGGCCGGAGGATACCTGCATACTTATTTTCTAGCTAGCCAACTTTGCCGAATCCATTTGTTAATGTAACTATGCTATTAGGAGGGTCAAGACTTGTGGAGGTGCATTGATAATCGAGGCACCCTCTTTCCCTTTCCCTTTACTTGTGCTGGGTTTAGCGACCACAGACGATGAAGAAGGTCTGGCACTGGCTAAGGAGGGAATGACCCGCTTGATTGTGTGCTTCTTTCAGGCACTCTTGGGACTTGCCCAGGAAAAATACTGGTGACTTGCTTCTATAATGGGGTGACATACCCCTTCAATTGTTAGGTCCTCAGGGGTGGTCCAGTCCACAAGAGGAAGATATAGCTTGTCCAGTCCTTGTTCTTTATATACTATATTTTCTAGCGGCCCATCATCTTTAAAGCCCTTTGGGAAAGTCTGAAGGTCTAGTGCTTTCGTGAGACCTTTGGTCATCTGAGAATGCTGTCAGGCCTGAAGGTTGAAACTGTCTTGATAGTCTGCCCAAAAGTCTTTGATATCTACTTCATGGGACGGGGATGCCCGAGAAAGTGTTGTGGCAATCTTGCCGAGGGGATCACAATTTTTCTAGGTGTGGTGGAATTCCACCAGCTCCATGTTCTTCAACTCACTGTCTGCCTCTCGGGCTGCGGTGAGGTTACATGTATAATTCCTGTACAAGAATGGGAATGAGACATTGATGACCTTCTTCAATGTGAAGAAGGCATGCAGATCCATCATCTGTCGGCAGAATTCCAAAAGAATAATCCTGTCCCTGCAATACCAGGGTAGAATATGGGGCTTGCCGTTGAATCCTGTCACCCAAATTTAGGTATGATGTTGGAACTAGATGAAATAGCGGTTGTAGCAGCTGACCAGAGTCATCACTGGCTATGATAGTCGGTACTTGGAATCCTAAGTAAGTGTTATAATGTTGTTGTAAATGAAAGCATCATTTACCTGACAGAAATTTGGGAAACTGAGTTCCCATTGCACTTGGGGATAATGATCCCATGGTGCCATTTGGCCTGACCCATTTCCAATCTCTCCAACTGTTTCCAAACCTAGAAAAGCTGGCCTTTGCTATGCTAGTGCCCATAGCACGTATGATGTCATATAGAACTTGGAGTTTTGGGAAACACTCTTTAGCTGTTTGTCTATGTGATTGGATATGAGGACCACCCAGTTAAAAGTATGACTGCAAGTGGTGATGTAGTACAGAAAGTAGTACATCCATACTGAGAATTCTCGGGCATTGGGCAATCTGAAAATCCTGCATAGAAATATAATGCCCGCTTGAATGGGCTCTTTTAACTCCCCTTGGGGAATTTCCAACTTCATTCTTTTGTAATCCCTTTTTGGGACTTTTAGCTAGTGGCTATTGATATGTTGCCAGGAAATAATCTCAGCACCTTCAAACTCCTGCAATGTCTGGAGTCGATTCTGGATAATGAAATCGTTAAACTTAGGGATCCCTAGCCCCGAGGTGAAAGTTTCCACATCCAAGGTGACAATTGTTGCTGGGTACTATAGTGGTCGGCGATCTGGGAGTAGGACGGTCCATGTTGGTGCATTGTACAGTGTTGCCAACTGGAGCATTAACTTTGGTGATTGCACTGAACAGGGGAAGTTTGCTGCCTTGGTGATACTGGAGGCGGTGATCTGAGTTGCTAGGTTATCTCCAGTGGCCTTTAGTTTATAGATGGCTTGAATCAAGCCTTGAATTTCCGCCCAAGGTCCGGGCCCTGAATCTGTTATCTCCTGAACTTTGGACTCTATTTTTTATCCCAAAATGACACCGTCCTTGGGATATTTAAAGTTCAAGGGTAGCTTCGCCAATAACCTCTTAGCCTTAGTCTTGGTGGCCACTTAGGTGGAAGTGGTAGGCAGCTCTGGGATGGAAGGAGGGGTGATAACTTCAGACATCTTCGATCAACTCATCCACAACCTGCGAGACCAGAGAACCATTAGAACATGACGTATATAAAGAATATTAGAACTCTAGGGAAATTGTCACCACCCTACATTTGTTCAACAAGTGTTAGCATACATCAAAAGTCCTGGAATACTTGTAGTAAAACATGAATATGATTCTAGGGGAGATCAAACCAAATGACAAGGGGAAACACAGGACAAGGAATTTCTTAAGCCTCGAATCCTGGATAATCTAGCCGTTGTCGTGCTCATGTGACCAGTAAGAAATCATATTCGGCTGACGTGGGTTGGCACGTGGTCAGGTGGAAGGTGACATAAAAGCATTAATGGTGACAAGTGGGCCAACACAGGGTGAAATAAATGCCAGATGTGATGCGGTTTGAATGCCTGATCATGGGAAATTAAACCCACCATTAAGGCGAAGAGACAAAGGAGAGAGAAAACTACCATGGTTCAAACCAGCGAGGTGCCGAGTTCGAACCGTGGTGACTCTGTCTACGACAAACTTGGTCTCATGGGTAAAAATGCAATGATGGAGCATGAGAAACTCATGAGCTCAGAAGGATATACAAGGTATATACACATAAATAGAGAGAGAAAAAACATATATACACACAATATACAAAAAATACAGAGCATTTATAGATTTATACAAGTATCCACATATATATACGAGCTAAACTAAGGTAGCACACACCAAAAAAACTAGTCTACAGCTGCGCAGAAGGTAGACAACCTTCTCATAGGGCCAACCCACCAATGGGAGGTGAACCAGAAATAGAACGCGAAAGGAAACCAGTGAACAAAACGCAGACCAAAGAGTAGGGAAGGAAAAGAAAGGAAAACAAGGAAACAACCAGAAAACTAGAGAACCTACCTGGAAATCTAAAGAGGAGTAGGGACAAAACACACCAGGAGCACATCTGCGATGAGTTCTACCTTCAACTAATCATGAATAGGTACCTTGAATCGTTGAATCAATAACACACTAAGCATAGAGTAATCATAGCTCAATCGCAATTTAGTCGCCTAAGAATTTCTCTGAATGCACGAGTATTTTAATCATGGTAACTCTAAAAGTGGCATGTAATTTCTATTTATACCCAAGGTAAAAAGGCAAGTTACTCCTCTTTTCCTGCAAACTTTGGAACAGGAAAATGTCTAGACTCCAGGCTCGGGGATTCCATGCCACCATTCCTTCTCATAAGGAGAAGCCATCGCGGCGGAGAATCCCAGAGTCTGGAATCCGGCTCTGGAAAGAAAAAACTCTAGGACCGGGTCCCAGAGACACGAAAGGCAAAAGCAAAAAGAAAAAAAACCTCACAGGAGGGAAAACCCAGAGAAGAAAACAAAGGAAAATAAAAGACAAGGCAAAAGCCAAAAGCGAAAAGAGGGGACCCAACATTTTGCACACATAATGTAGGGACAATTATGTAGGGAATAACAAATGGTGACTGTCTAGGATGAATTCCTTAGCACATTTAAAAACCTCAGAATCTCTGGTTAGCAAAATCAGAACAAATTGTTACTTGGAGCACCCTGCTTATAAGGTGCGAAGTGTCTGAGGTAATCCAACGCATACATGATTCAATCCTTGGTCTTTTTTTAGTTGTGGAGTGTGTGATTTGAAGAAAAATTAAGCTGATGACCGTTGGGAGAACCAGAGAAGAGGCACTAAATATATCAATCCAAAGTCATCAATTTTACTTGTTTGCCTCGGATACCGGAGTTTCTGCATCCCATCTTTTCTTTCCTTTTCATTTTATTCTATTATGGATGGGAGGGAGGTACTTCTTTAGGCATTAAGCTTAAGCTTAGCTAAATTCAATGATGGTACTTCTTTCACCCTTCCATCCATCATAATTCGCTAAATAGGGTAGAAAACTCCAGACCCAGAAGAATTTTAAAGTTCAGACTTGGGCCAACAAACTAGTGCGACCGATCTACACTCAGTGTGTCCGATTACTTGTTCCTTTGTTTTTGATTCAACTAATTTTTAGACTTCCAGGGATAAATTCAATGAAGATTGCTCATAGCCTGTTACAAAACTTACAAAATAACTCTGGAGACCAGACCAATTCCACCTTGCTAACAATAGATTCCAAGTTCACCAAAATGCAAAAGGTATCATCCCAGAGACTAGATGTTATGTGAAGCATATCGGTCCACACAAAGATGGAAAAACACTAGGAACCTAGAAGGAAAACAAAGAAAGAAAAGAAAAAAACAAAGACAAAGGAGAAAAGGGCGATCCTGGAGGACAATGGACAAAACTATTTATAGGGCACTCCAAACAGCACACCGAGAAAGAAATATGTACAAGAAAGCAGATTTACATATAGTACAACATTCGGACAAACCTGCCTCATTTGAAATAATGTTTGAGGAACTGTCCATTGACAGGGAATGGGATGGGTTCTTCGGTCATGGTATTGAGGTGATAGGTTTTTTCCCCGCAGATCTCTGAGATCAAATATGGTCCGAGCTAGAGCCGTTGAAATTTGGTGTGGTTTCCTTTCTTTTCCCAGGCCTTATTCCACAAGAGGACCAAGTCTAAAATCTAAAAGGCCTTATATTGGGCTCTCTAGTCAAACCATCATTTCACTACTGCTTGGTGATGCATAAAATATTCAAGGGTTGCGTCTCTTTTTTCTTCCATCCACACCAGATTTAGGGGCCAAACCTCCACAATATTGTCCCAGTTGCTAAATTCCTACATAAACTATAAAATTGGGATTTGTAAGTTAAAGGGGAACACTGGGTTTTTTCCATAAACCAGATAGAATGGGGATGTCCCCAGGGTTGCCTTAATGTGAATACGATCTGCCCAGAGGGAGAATCTCAACTTTTGGTGCTAGTCCCAGGGATTCTGTTCTAACAGGTGTTTGATCACTTCAAGAAATTTGTTGTTGGTTGATTCGGCAATACCATTCCCCTAGGGGTAATAATTGTTGGAAAAATTTAGAGTGATCTTTTGGTCATAGGTCCATTCAATTAATTATGCCAAAGAAAATGTTGGACCATTTTCACATACTATAGTGAAGGGCATTCCAAATCTTGTGATGATGTTTTCTTCTAGGAATTTTATAACTATGTCTGCTATATTATTTTTACAAGGTATTTCTCCAGACCACCGGGTGCAGTAATCAGTAGCAGTTAGAATGTACCAATGGTTGGCCAATGAGTTGGGGTTAGTTTCCCTGATAAAGTCAAATGCCCATTGGGAAAAAGGTCTAGCTTTGAAGACCGACTACAAAGGCATGGTCGGGTTCCACTCACGATGTGTCGCAGTTTGGCAAGTATGGCACTTTCGAATGTGAGTATAGACGTCTTTGAAGATATAGGGCCAATAATACCCATCTTGAAGGATCTGGTGGGCAGTGACGTCAGCTGAGCCATGCCCAGTTCCAAACTTCCCATGAAATTCTTTGATTATCTTTGCATCTTGAACCCTATCGATGCACTAGAGGTACACTCCTTCATAGTTCCTACGAAAAAGTGTGGCATTTTTTATCATTAAGTGTGCACTTTTCAACTACAGGGCATGGTGTTTGTTTGGAGGCAATCTCTTCAAGCACCTATTATTCAACAACAAGTACACCAGGTCTGTGTACCATGGATCCTGAGTGATGGACTCCAGTGTATATGTTTGAAATTTAATGTGGGGAGTCTCTTCTACCATTGCTCTACATAATCCCTAGCCTTAAACTATCTTCATGGGTTGCATTTCTAAGTTATATTCCTAGAGGATGGCCATCCATTTCCCCCATCTCTCACCCAATTCACTCTGCATCAATAGAGATTTCACCTCTTGGTCTGGGATGATGGCATGCACCTTGCTCCTGAGAATATAATGTCAGAATTTCTTCATAGAATGAACGAAAGAAAAGGCCTATTTTCCAAGGATGAATATTGGACTTCGGCGTTCTTGAAGGGGGAGCTCATGAAAGCTATTGGTTGTTATTCCCCTTTGACCTTTTGGGTCAAAAATGTCGCAGCAAAATGTGGTGAAGCAAAGGAATAAATGTAAAAAGGGAGGGAATAGTCCAAACTAGCTAGAATTGGTGCCTCTGTTATCGTCTACTTAATCTAGGTGAACGCCTACTTTTCTTCAGGACTCCACTCAATTTTGGTATCTTTCTTCATCATTTCGTTGAGTGGTTTCATGATCTCAGTGAATCCAGTGATGAACTGCTAGATAAAGTTGATCTTTCAAAGAAAGACCACATTTCCTTCTTGTTGCCAGGCATTTGTAGATTCAGTAGCGCTTCAACTCTCTTAGGGTTGATGGATATACACTTCTCAAAGACAATATGCCTAAGAAACTTCCCTTCAGTGACCCCAAATATACATGTCTTAGGGTTGAGGGATATTCCATACTGGTGACATCTCTCACAAATCTGGGCGAGGTGGGCGAAATGATCATGCCTCTCCCAGAAAAAGACTGTCAAATAATCCATGTAGATGATTATGCACCAGTTCACAAGGCCCTCGAATGCAATGTCTGTGGCCTTTTGAAATGTGGCCCCTGTATTAATCAAGCCATAGGGCATTCTCCGGTAGGCAAACATTCCCCACTTGGTGGTAAATGTCATCTTGTCTCTATCTTCAAATTTAACCATGACTTGGTTATATCGGAGTACCCATCCAAGAAAGACATCATCTGTGATCCATTCATGATTTGTAATACCTCATCCAACAAGGGGAGAGGGTGATTATCTTTCTTGGAGGCCTTGTTCAAATTTTGGAAATCCACGCAGAGGTGGATCTCACCACTTTTCTTCCTCATAGGGACTAGGTTGGCCACCCACGTAGTGTGCCAGATGGGAAAGATTATTTGGGCTGACAATAGTTTCTAAACCATCTAGTAAATCAGAGGCTCAATCAGTGGGTTGACCGGTCGTTGCTTTTGCCAAAAAGGATTAGCATCAGGGTTGAGTGGGATGTATAGGTCATGATGGATGTATAATATGTCTTTAGATCCTCATACCCCCATGTGATCACATCAATGTATTCTTGGAGAATCGTGAGAATATTCTCCTTCTCCTCAGGGGAACAGGAGGTGCCAATGTGTATCCTTTTCTCTTCACCGGGCTGGCCGATATTTAATTTCTCAAATTTCCCTCCCTTAGAGGAGGATGATATCTTCTCCCAGCCTTGAGGGTCCAAGTCAAAGATTCGTTTGAGCGCAACCATCCCCTTCAAAATGGTGTTGGTTGGTAGGTCCATGATCCCATCGTCTTCATCACCCTACCCAGTATCATCATGATCTCTCTCTTTCACTATCTGATCCTCAAAGACACCAGCATTGGCCATGAAGGCCAAGATATGCTGATCATCCTAAAAGACCTACAAATGGGTGACATTATTTGGAATGGATGGGGTGGGGATCATGTCAATAGAAAATCTTCAGAGTCGCGAGCCGGCCATGGTCTCAAGTGTGCTGGCAGAAACAACAAGGGCATATGGGAAATAGTTCCGTCTCTGGGGAATAAGATTGATGCCAAAGGCATCAAAATCCTCAATAAGGCTCCATGCCTGGTTGTGGTATGTAGCTAGCCTCTTATCGTGACAGGTGTATTGGCTTCAAACTTGTTTAACAATCAACTCTGAATCACCCAGGGCCCAAAGGCGAGTGATTCCTTTCCTTAGTGCAAATAGGAGTCCAAGGACTAAGGCCTTGTATTCCATGAAATTATTCATGTAGTTGAACTATAGCTTATAAGACACAAGGAAAGATTTCCCCCGCAGGTTGATTAATTTGAATCTGGCCCCGCATCCCTATTTAGATTGAGACCCATCGAACTTAAGGGTCCACAAGTCATTGTATGTTATCTAGGGCTGGGGAGACGAAGTGGGTTTTGGATTATTCTTGGGAGGGTTTGGAGGAGTTTCCTCCAGTGCTGATTGCACATGGGTGAGGTTTGTCTCTAGAGGGATTTGTGATTGGGATCCCCAAACACGTGGCACAGAGGAGGCACTCCCAGTAGGGACACTGGGTTCCGCAGAGTCAACTGCATGTTCTTTCTTCTGGAGGGCATTGATATGCCAGGTAGCAGTGGCAAGGCAAGGTTCACACTCTAGCTTTGAATGTTTTTGGTAATGTACCCGACACCAAGTGCTGGACAAGAGTGTGGTAGGGGTCGCTCTGGTACCCTGAGAGTTAACCTAAACCCTCAATTCTTCTTCCAAGTCCTGGGTTCTCTACAGAACTATGGGGTCTTCTCTTGGGGTGAAATCAAATGTTAGGATCTCAAGGGGTTGGTACACCCCGGGGGAAGTATCAGAGAATAAGACTTCATTCACCCTCCCAAATTTAGTGAGGGACTATCTGATCCGGGGCTCACTTTTGACCTGGATCTTGTTAGATTCTCCTTTTCAGGGGAGCCACAAGTGGGAGAAGTCGATCAAAAAGTACCTGTTCAGGGATTTGGACCAATTTCAACTTAGTAGCATCCCATAAGTCTCTGGGATGTCCACCACTTGGATGTCAATTGTGCTGGCTATACTAAGGTCCTGGATGAGTTGAAACTAGACATTCTTCAGTTCACCCACCATTTTTATAGCAGTCTTATCCAATTGGATTACTGCACCGTTTGATAGGGTGGATCATAATTTGAGTTTATGGCATATGGATAAAGGCATGATGTTGCTAGAAGCCCCAGAATCTACTAGGCAGTTGTGTATGTTTTTCCCTTGTATGTTCAAGCCTAGCAGGAAGGGAGGATCTTTAGTATTCCCCTAGAAGACACCTGCGTTGGCATCCTCAAAAGAGACAGTCTTGGGTGGGCGACTGATGGATTTCGGGTTTCCCAAGAGCTTCAGAAGGGATTTATTATTCTTGGGATAGTTGAGTAAAACCTCCATCAAGGTCATGGAGGTGGTAGATTATTCTAGCACCTTTGTGATTTCAAACCATCCTCCCAGGAATTGATGGCTTCCCTCGGCCGGGTCCTTAACTTGGTTAGAGCCAAGGCCCTTTGGAGGGGCAGACTGATCGGTCATGTTGTCCTGGGGAGGAGTGTTCTTAGGAGGTGTGGATGTATAAACTGGTCCTTTACCAGCCTGACTCTGAGTGTTGTAGGGAGTCCGTGGGTTGGTGAAGGCATTGGCCTCAAAGGCCAAGATAGATTCATCAAAGAACCCTTGTAGTTTGGGTTCTTCTTTGTCTCCCTTGTCTATTCCAAAGAAGACAGTCTCATAGGCAAAGGCACCATGAGTAGGCTCTTGTATAGGAGGCTCTAGGGGAGTAGGATTAGACATTTGTTGTCTGACCAAATAGAAAATCATGATACATTTCTCCAGCGTTGCATAGTTTACCTCATTGTGAGAGCTTATGTCATGGAATCTACACCAGTTGGTTATGGGCTAGAAGTTTGCGACTAGCATGAAATGGGATGGTCCAGCATGACCTTGATTGGTGTTTTGGTTTGGAGGCAAACCTCTGACATTGACATTGTTATTCCATTACTGTTGGTTGGGCAGAGGCCCATTGTTGTAATTTATTCCTCCAACATTTTTGTTTCGTTGGCCGGAGAAAATATTCCCTCTCTAGGAATTGGAATTCTGGGGTGCGTAGGACCCTGCCTTCAGTTGACCCATGTCCACAGTCAGTGTAGACAACATTCATAGGAGGAATTCAACCTCGACGGTCAACTAGGTGTTCACGTCACAGTGTGACGACTGTTGTTGTTGGTTCCCTGTGAAAGCAGTAGTATTTTCCAGAGTCAAGGGTAGAAATCCTCTAGCCACAGACGATTGGAAGAAAGGAACTCCAGACGGTTATGTTTGTGGTTGTATTTACTATGGCTGGTTCTAGGGAAAAGATTCTAGACCTGATATTGTCTGGGTCTGAGATGGATATACGTACCAGGCATGCTGCTCTATCGATGGTGGTGGGGAATTTATGGCCATCACAGGGGCACCCATTGCCTGATTGGGATTATATCCCTCGGTGTAAGAAGTTCTGCCGGGTATCATGTTAAATGGCATGCTATGCCCAATCCCGCCTAGGGATTTGTTAAGGCCATGGGACAGTTCTAAGGCTAGGTTGTAAACCTTCGCCAAAGTATCTCGGTCACCCAGGGTGGTGGTTCTCCAGAGGAGAGTGGTAATGAAGGGGTCTATCACATTGAGATAGGTCTAGATAGTCACATCCACAAATGGGATGAAGGGACTCGTGCACCACTTCAAGGCACGTTGGAACCAGTGGTTGAATGCTGCAAAGGGTTCATTTGGTTCCTTCCTGATGGAAATGAACTAGCTGTGGGACCACGCTAGGACCATGTGTACATGGAAGGTAGCCAGGAATGCATCCTCCATGTCCTACCAACTGTTGATGGAGTTGGCAGGAAGATTAAGTTACCAGTTCAGTTTGTTCTGTCCCAGGGACAAAGACAACATCTAGGTCACAACGTCTTGATGTTGTATCTAGTGTTAGTTCATGGCATCTTTGTATGCCTACAAATGCTCTTGTGCGGTTCATGGGCCTAAGTGCTCATATCAGGGGAAAATCTTTTCTGGGTGTGAAGTTAAATCATTGGCTACACCCAAAAAAGTTCCCATTGGGGACCCGGTATTTCCAAAATATGCAGCCATTGGGGGAGTTGGATTTTGACTGGGTTGAGCACTAGTTCCCTAGACCATCTGGGGGACTTTGGTATTCTATGGTATGCTAGATCCCTAGATTATTGTGGCTTACTTGACTTTCAGGGTCCATTTCTTTCGAGCAGGAGGCTCGAGTTCGACAAACTATCTGGGATTGGGAGCTGATCTAAGGATTCTTTTGAATCTTACTGGTGAAAAAGATCCAATCTCACTGAAGGCTTGACTCCTAAAAATATGGCTTGGGGAACCCTCGGTGGTGTAAATTCTAAATCCTCAGAGGGAGATGAGTTCATACCCTCCTAGCCCTAGTTTCTATTGATGGGACTTTGTGACTGGGTCTGCCAATAGAGGTATGTTGTCACTAGGTACCCGGGTGCCGACCAACTTCACCTGTAAAGCTTGTCCGGGGAAATGAGATTCCCTGGGCCTCCAAGCACATGAGAGTTAGGTCTTGACAGTGTGGAGCTCGGTTGGGAAATGTGAGTGTTTTGTTTGAGGGGGATAGCTGGTTATCTTAACTTGTTTCCTCCAGGGATTCAGGTATGTGGGGTTTCCTGCAAGCGTGCATTTACTTAATAAATAAACTTCAAAAGATACTGCAGAGTTAGAAGTATTTCATCTACCTATAGTTATACTGAAAATTTGAAACATCAACAATGCTCTAACACACTAAACTAAATACTGAAGAAACATAGAACCATCAGCTCATATTTGATCAATAGAAAAGGAAAAGGAGGTCATTAATCTACTTTGAAACATTAGAGTAAAGGACATAAAGAACATAAAGCATAAAATACCATTAACCCAGAGATCAGAATGCCAAGAACTTCATTGATAGAACTCTTCCTTCTTCATTAACATGTCTTCTAGTAAGCACTGGTGTGTGGTACAATGGTGGCTCCAAGGGAGTATTTAACTACTGAAAGCTTAGAAACTATGGAGCATTGAGCTCTGCAACTAAGAACTTAGAAAATCAAATTGCTATTAACTATGGACTGCAAAATCATCAATTTCACCGACCCCTGGAATGAGGCCAGACTTATAATTTATACACACCACTTGACCTAAAACTTAACCTAACTTATTTTACACTTTACAATATAATATTATTTCCAGTGGCCGGTACTACCTGCGCCATGCTACAAAAGACCTCAAGACGGAGAAGGTCTGACATGTCAGAAGAATAAGACAAGAAAAGAGGAGTGGAAGAATTGGCCTCGAGAAGAGAGCCAAGAGGAGAAAGAAGAAATTTGATCCCTCGAGGATCGAGGCTACATGCCTCATAAATGGGAAAACAACGCCCTGTCTCCGATGCGCCAGGTGTAACATTGAAGCAATGCCTTTGGAATGTCATCTATCAGAAACCCTCTCACTGAGCTGACATGCCTTGTTGCAGTTACCTACCTTTTGACAATTTTTATTAACTACCTTGAAAGTGACCGGTTGGCCTTGGGAACCGGGACATGGGTCACTTAAAGAATACAAAAATATAGGACCCAGAATTCGGGGATCCGGGAACTTACATTCCGAAAGAATGAATGAATACAAAAATACATCTCTCGACAAGATTCTCTGGGCTCCAGAGAACTTTATTACTCCTTATGATTTTTCCCAAGCTTCCAACACTTGGCCTATGCTTTCTTCATCTACGTCTTTGATGCTGTCCCATCGACTGCGTACAGCCTCCAATGCTTCCTCAACCTCTCTGGCCTCATTCCAGAATTCATCCACCATCTTGATGGCATCATGTGATCAAATTATTGTCTTTGACAATTTGGATAACCTGCCTTGGTCAAAATCTCTAGTAGGCGGATATAGGGACTCCATCTGCTCATCAAACTTGCCGAGGACATAGTCCTCTGGGGTACATGTCTCGGTGATGAAGGGATCAACTTGCGATACTCCAACTATGAATGCTTTAAACATACCCAAGGGGTATTGGGCCACAATTACTTTCTCTTTTAAGGCCTTAACTAGTTCCTTGCATACCTCACTTTTGAGGATAAGTCTTGAGTACTAGGCTTCAAGGGAATCATATGATTCATCTCCCAAAATCCCTGCCTCTATGGCGACTTCTTCCCCTATATTGGAGATTTCTTCTAGCCTGACCTTCTATTTTTCATACTTCACCAAATATTGATCCCATATAATAGTGGATCCCTTTGCCTGGTTGAGAAGAACATCAACCTGATAAAGGTCCAAGAGGGACGCCGCCAGAAATTGTCTAATGGCGATCACCTGCTCAGCGACCCACCCATCTACAACTTGTACCTTCTTTTTCATGATTCATAGAGAATCCACATCACTCTGTGTAAGAAGAAATCTGGAGGAAGGGGTTATGGGGTGGACCTTAGACAGAGGCTGTGAAATTTATGCCAAAAGCGTGAGCAGATTGGCATTTTTTACTCTTTCCTCCTTCAGCTTCTGGCCTTGCTTGATGTACCTAGCCTCTATTACCTTGGTGGCTTCTCTTTGTAGATGTCACAACGGTCGCGAATGTGCTACCTGTTAGACCAGTCCAGAGAGTATGGACCATCCATGCTTTCTTGGGCTTTTTGGCCTCTACATTCTTGGCCATCATTTCGACCAATGAGAGTGTAGCCCCCGAGGTTGCTTCTGGGGTCTTCCTTTTCTTTGATTCGATCAGCCATTGGGGCGGCTGGGGTAGCTTCACTCTTAAGACCTATTAATTGGGATTCCTTTTTAAATCTGGTGGCACATTCCTAGAATATACATTGTCCTCGGGCTCTCTTTCCACCTCTCGTTCTAATTCCTTTTCTTGTTCTTGTTCTTTTTCCTCTTCCTATTCTCTAGAACCTCCAACATTTTCTGCCATACTAGCATCTTCTATTGTGCTATCCGAGACCTTTTCCCTGGTTTCTATATCATCTGTATTTTTAGGGGCCTCCTTGTCCCTCCTGGTGTCAGTTGATTCCATAATTTCATTAACCGGGGTCTCTTGATCAATCTGTTGTTGCTGCTCTTGGGCCTTATCGACCTCATCTATTGGGGCATTCTCCTCCACCGAAACATCCTCTAGAGGTGTGTGAGGTCTCTGGCCAAAATTTAGCAAGGCGGGTGTCATTACTACCTCAACGAATGTGCTTTGGGGCACTTGATCACCTAGAGTAACCAACAATGTTTGGAGCATGATGGTCAGGGGTACGGTTGATCCCGTGGGTCTAGGTTCCTTGACCATCAATTTCTCATCTACGTGTTTCCTTGGTGTGTTTTTGGTCCCCTAGACCGATACCTTCTCCTACTCAGGCCCTATTTGCACTTCTTCTCGAGTCTATTACTCTAATGTATCTTTTTCTTCTGGGACTTCATTTTCTATGGGGACCTCCTCCTTGTCCTGAGCAACGATCTCCTCCACTGCATGACTTATACCCTGCTGGAGTTCCATGAGTTCTTCTGCTAAGAAAGTGTCATCAAAATCATCATGCTAGGGCAAGGAGTCTAAAATATTCTCCAACTTGAGAGAGTCTGAACTGACATCCACTAGGGGCATCTCTGGCATTCTAGGACTAGCGGTTGTGCCTGGCATAGGTGCTGCCTTTTTCTTCTTCTTTCTTATCAGTGGAGCTCCAGTGTCCAAAATACTAGTAGACTCTGCCTCAGCAAAAGTTTTTCTGCTCATCATTGCTGCCAGTGATGGGGATCCCACCATGTGAGAAGATGCCATTGGAGCTACAAGGAGGTTGGAGGATACCTACATACTTATTTGTTGGCTAGCTAGCTTTGCCGACTCCATTTGTTGATGTAACCTTGCCATTAGGAGGATGGGGACTTGTGGAGGGACTTTGAGAACTGGGGCACCCTCTTTCCCTTTCCCTTTACTTGTGCTGAGTTCAGTGGCCGTGGACGATGAAGAAGGTCTGGTGATGGCTAAAGTGGGAATGACCCACTTGATTGTTGGCTTCTTTTAGGTACTCTTGGGACATGCCCAAGAAAAATACTGTTGACTTGCTTCTATATTGGGGTGACATACCCCTTCAATTGTTAGGTCCTCAGGGGTGGCCCAATCCACCAAAGGAAGATCTATCTTGTCTAGTCCTTGTTCTTTACATGCTATATTTCCAGCAGCCCGTCATCTTCAAAGCCCTTTGGGAAAGTCCAAAGATCAAGTGCTTTCATGAGCCCTTTTCTCATCCGAGAATGTTGTCGGGCCCAGAGGTTGAAATTGTCTTGACAGTCTGCCCAAAATTCTTCGAAATCTATTTCGTGGGACAGGGATGCCTGGGCAAGTGCTGTGGCAATCTTGCCGAGGGCATCATAATTTTTCTGGGCATAGTGGAATTCCACTAGCTCCATGTTCTTCAACTCACTATCTGCCTCCCAGGCTATGGCGAGGCTACATGTATAATTCCCGCACGAGAATGGGAATGAGATGTTGATGACCTTCTTCAATGTGAAGAAGGCGTGTAGATCCATCATCTACCGGTAGAATTCCAAAAGAATAATCATGTCCCTGCAATACCAGGGTAGAAGATGGGGCTTCCCATTGAAGCTTGTCACTTGAATGTAGGTGTGATGTTGGAACTGGATGAAATAACAGTCGTAAGAGTTGGCTAGAGTCATTGTCACCTGTGATAGTCGGTACCAGGAATCCCGAGTAAGTGTTAGAATGTTATTGTAAACAAAAGCATCATTTACATGGTAGAAATTCGGGAAAATGAGTTCCCATTGCACTTAGGGATAATGATCCCATGGTGCCATTTGCCCCGGCCCATTTCAAAGCTCTCTGAATATTCCCAAACCTGGAAAAGCCGACCTTTGCTATGGTAGTGCCCATAGCACATATGATGTCATATAGAACATGGAGTTCTGGGCAACACTCTTCATTTTTTTGTCTACGTGATTGGATATGAGGGCCGCCCAGTTGAAAGTCTGACTGCGAGTGGTGACATAGTATAGAAAGTAGTACATCCATGCTGAGAAATTTTGGGCATTGGGAAAACTGAAAATCCTACATAGAAATATAATGCCCACTTGAATGGGCTCTTTGAACTCCCTGCGGGGAATTTCCAACTTCATTTTTTTGTAATCCCTCTTTGGGACTTTTAGCTAGTGGCTATTGATATGTTGTCGGGAAATAATCTCAGCACCTTCAAACTCTTGCAATGTCTGGAGTCGATTCCAGATAATGGATTCGTTAAACTGAGGGATCCCTAGCCCCAAGGTGAAAGTTTCCGCGTCCAAGGTGATGATTGTTGTTGGGTACTATAGTGGCCAAGGATCCGGGAGTAGGATGGTCTATGTTGGTGCATTGTACAATGTTGCCAACTTGAGTATTAACTTTGGTGATTGCATTGAACATGGGAAGTTTTCCACCTTGATGATACCAGAGGTAGAGATCTGAGTTTCCAGGTTATCTCCAGTGGCCCTTAGTTTATAGATGGCTTGAATCAAGCCTTGCATTTCTGCCCAAGGTTCAGGCCCTGCGTCTGTTATCTCCCAAACTCTAGACTCTATTTTTTATCCCACAATGACACCGTCCTTGGGATATTAAGAGGTCAAGGGCAGCTTTGCCAATAACCTCTCAGCCTTAGTCTTGGTGGCCGCTCGGGTGGAAGTGGTAGGCAGCTCCGGGCTGGAAGGAGGGGTGATCACTTCAGACATCTTTGATCAACTCATCTGCAACATGTGAGACCAGAGAACTATTAGAACATGACATATATAAAGAATATTAGAACTCTGGGGAAATCATCACCACCCTGCATTTGTTCAACAAGTGTTAGCATACATCAAAAGTCCCAGAATACTTGTAGTAAAATGTGAATATGATTCCAGGGGAGATCAAACCAAATGACAAGGGGAAACATAGGACAAGGAATTGCTTAAGGCCCAGAGCCTGGATAATTTAGCCGTTTCCATGCCGATGTGACTAGTAAGAAACTATATTCAGATGATGTGGGTTGGCACGTGGTTAGGTGGTAGGAGACATAAAAGCATTAATGGTGATAAGTGGGCCGACGTGGGGTAAAATAAATGCCAAATGGGATGTGGTTTGAATGCCCGCTCATGGGAAATTAATCTTGCCATTAAGGTGAAGAGATGGAGGAGAGAGAAAGCTACCATGGCTCAAACTAGAGAGGTGTTGAGTTCAAACCATGGTAACTTCTTCTACGATAAGCTCGGTCTCATGGGTAAAAATGTAATGACAGAGTGCGAGAAACTCATGAGATTAGAAGGATATACAAGGTATATACACATAAATAGAGATAGCCAAAACATATATACACATGATATACAGAAAATACACATCATTTATAGATTTATACAACTATGTACATATATATACAAGCTAAACTAAGGCAGCACACACCAAAGACACTAGTCTATAGCTGCGTAGAAGGCGGACAACCTTCTCGCAGGGCCAACCCACCAACGGGAGGCGAACCAAAAATAGAATGCGAAAGGAAACCAGTGAACAAAACAAAAACCAAAGAGTAAGGAAGGATAAGCAAGGAAAACAAGGAAACAACCAGAAAACCAGAGAACCTACCTAGAAATCTGAAGAGGAGCAGGGACAGAACACACCAAGAGCACGTCTGCGATGAGTTCTACCTTTAACTAATCACAAATAGGTACCTTGAATCATTGAATCAATAACCCACTAAGAACAGAGTAATCATAGCTCAATCACAATTTAGTCACCTAAGGATTGCTCTAATTGCACGAGTGTTTTAATCGTGGTAACTGTAAAAGTGGCATGTAATTTCTATTTATACCCAAGGTAAAAAGGCAAGTTACTCCTCTTTCCCTGAAAAGTTTGGAACAGGCAAACCTCGATACTCCAGGCCCAAGGATTCCATGCCACCATTCCTTCTCACGAGGAGAAGACATCGCGACGTAGAATCTCGGAGTCCAGAATCTGGCTTTGAACAGAAAAACTCCAAGACTGAGTCCCAGAGACACGAAAGGTAAAAGAAAAAAGAAAACAAACCTCACGGGAGGGAAAACCCAGAGAAGAAAATAAAGGAAAACAAAAGACAAGGCAAAAGCCAAAAGTGAAAAGAGGGGACCCAACATTTTGCACACAAAATGTAGGGACGGGTATACTAGGCATAATAGGGTGCTGATAACCAATGTGCAGTCACCACTTGTAGAGGCAGAATAACAGTTGCAAGTGCCGGTCTTGCTCCATCTACTGGTACCCAATAACCTATTTTGGAACACCTAGTGAATACTCCAGCCCAAATTTCCATTTTGGATCTCCTCCACACTTCACCCACCTATAAAGAGATCCTCAATAAAGCCTTGCAAGAATCTCGTGTTCCCAGTGACATCAACCTCACTGAATTCTAGAACCTTGTTGGACACCTATCTTCCTCTTGTGGGATCTCTTTTAAACCAATAGACGTACCCTCAAAAGAACCTGATCATAATCTCCAACTCTGTATTGTTGTCATGGTTAAAGATTTTGCCATCAAACGGGTCATGATAGATAATGGTTTGGCCCTAAATCTGTGTACTCTAAAATTCATAAAATAGTTGGGTTGCACTAAAGCTGATATTACAAATGATGTCATTATAATCAAAGCATATGACAATCTAGAACGGACTTCTGAAGGCACCTATTCATTGCCCATTCAAGTGGGCCCTGTTATTCAGGATACACTATGTCATGTTGTTGATCTTGACCTTCCCTTCAACATCCTCCTTGGATGCCCATGGATTCATTCTATGCAAGCCATCCCCTCCACCTACCATCAGTGCATCAAATTCCCATATAACTACACTAAGATCACCATCTACACAGATCCCAAGCCGTTTTCATACTGCAATGAGTTGGAAACTTCCTTCCCACATTCCAATCACTGTCCCAGGATTGATATTGGCACCTCTGTTGCCAGTTCATCTCAAACCCATTCAAACCCAGAAACAATTCTTTCCTCCACCCATTCTACGGTTAATATCAACAACAAAGGTTTTGGTGATTACAGTTTATCTAATTCCTTCATAGTTGGAGAACTTCCAGTTGATCCACACACTCAAGGCCACCAACCTAATCTAAGAAAGATAGAACCAAAGACAACCAAGGCACTACAATTCAGTCCTACCACTTTTATCTCAAAAGGTACTTTGAGTGGCCAGGAAATGACACCAAAATTCAACCAATGGCTCTATAAGGATTCACCACCCAAGGACACAAGTCACCTCAATTACTTCAAAGGTAAGTACCCTGCAACTCATAGGCTAGTGACAGAAAAATGGAACTACCAAGGAGGTGGCCTTAGTTATGAAGAGCAAGGAATGAAAGATCCCATTATACCTACCTGACAAGAAAAACATCTAGGCCTCGGCATGGATTCTGACACATATGGGGGCACCAACGAAAACATCTATGCCTCTTATCCTTCCCTAGGAAAAATTGCTGAAATCAAAGACGTCCCAGAAGAGAAATTTATTAGAGCCTATGACGATGAAACCTTCCTGAGAAATTTTTTCCTATGCCAGCTTTCCATTCTCTTCATTGACCTTCCCCTCCACCATCCTAAACTCATAGGCTAGGACTAGCCAAGTGTCGTGCACGTTTATGAGTTCCAAAGTGAGGACGCACTTCTAAGCTTTATGAGAGCAATTGAGAAAAGAAATGACTGTGGGTAAGACTCAAAATATGTCTACAAATTGGACCCAAAGGCATACTTTGGGGAAGAGGATAACTTCAGCCGCAAAAATGAAGAAGAAAACAAAAATAAAAAAGAGAAAAATTGATCCCCTAGCGAAAACCCCTCTAGGGCACTATTTGATCATAAAAAAGTAAAAACAAAGGGCGTATCCCCTGGTAAAAACCTCCTTGAGTCACCAGAGGATAAAGATTCTCCTCTTCCTCTAATCCATGACTACAGGCCTAAACAATCATCGATTCTCATCGAAGAAGAAAAACCTGTCAACCTGGGCACCAAAGAGAATCCTGCCATCACATACATAGCAACATCTCTAATTGAAGCAGAAGAAAGTGATCTAGTCACTTTATTGAAGGAATCCATCAATAATTTTGCATGGTCTTACTCCCACATGTCGGGATTAGACCCCAACTTGGTGGTTCACTATCTTGCAGTGGACCCAAACATCAAACCTGTCAAACAAAAGCTTAGAAAGATGCACCCTAAAGTGGCACTACTTGTCAAAGCAGAGCTCGAGAAGTTACTCCATGCCAAGATCATCCACCCCATTGACTATTCTGACTAGATCTCTAACATGGTGCTAGTGTCTAAACTTGATAAATCAATCAGGATATGTACAGACTTCTAAGATCTCAACAAGGCATGTCCCAAGGATGATTTCCCATTGCCCAACATAGACATGATCATGGATCTCATAGCAGGACATGAGATGTTATCACTCATGGATGAATTTTATAGATATAATTAGATCCATATTGCAGAAGAAGATTAGCACAAGACAACATTCTCAACCCCCTGGGGCACCTTCTACTATAACATGATGCCTTTTGGCTTGAAGAACGCTGGGGAAACCTATCAAAGGGCTATGACTATCATTTTTCATGACATGATTTACAAGATCCTTGAAGACTATGTAGATGATATCTTGGCAAAATCAATTAAAAGGGAAGATCACCTCAATGTTTTGGAATGCGTCTTTGACAGGATTGGACACTACTGCTTAATTCTCAACCCTAAGAAGTGTGTCTTTGGGGTCATATCAGGAAAACTCCTTGGGTTCATTGTATCTAGATGAGGCATTGAAATAGATCCAAAGAAAGTACAAGCTATCATAGAGATGCCTCCACCGAAGACGCTCTGACAATTGCACAGCCTCCAAGAAAAGCTACAATCTGTACATCATTTTATCTCTCAACTAGCAAACAAGTGCCAACCATTCACTCATCTCCTACAAAAAGATAATGCTTTCAAGTTGGATGCTCAGTGTCAAAAGAGTTTTGATAAGATCAAAGAATACTTGGCTAATCCACCCATCTTGGTACCACTTGTACCCAGTCAACCACTCATCCTATATATTTTTGCTACTAAAATAGCACTGGGGGCACTCCTTGCTCAATTGGATGATGAAGGAAAAGAAAGAGCTATTTATTACTTCAGTCGGACCTTAGTGGGTTATGAGCTCACCTATTCACCCATGGAAAAATCATGTCTGGCAATGGTCTTCACCACTCAAAAACTTCACCACCATATGCTTAGTCATAAAACCAAGCTCATTTCAGAGGTGGACCCTCTCAAGTACCTACTCTCCAGGACTACTCTCATGGGTCAAGGGGCAAAATGGGTTATGTTGCTTATTAAGTTTGATATTCAATATGTAGACAGAAAAGCCATTAAAGGGAAAGTCATCGTAGATCAACTAGCAGAAGCGCCATTGGTAGGCGCATATCCTTTGATCACAGAATTTCTAGATGAGCATTTATGCATGATAGAAGAACAACCTGCTTGGTAAATCTACTTTGATGGTTCCTACAAAGCTCATGGCGCAGGGGCAGGAATACTTTTTGTCAGACCTCAAGGTGACTACATTCCTATGTCATTCAAATTGGGATTTTCCTGCATGAACAACATTGTAGAATATGAGGCACTAATTGCAGGACTTTGCATGGCTATAGAATGGAACATCACAGCTCTACATGTCTTTGGAAATTCCCAACTCATCATCAAATAGGTTCTAGATGAATATCAAACCAAGGATGACAAACTAATGCCATATAAGCAGATGGTTGACAAGATGAAAGAGCATTTCATCCACTTGCAGATAACACAAGTACCACACTTGCAGAACAAGGATGCTGATGCAATGGCCGCAATTGGCTCCCTCCTAGAGATTCCTCATGATTCTACACAATACAAATTCTTAGTTGAGCAATTTCATGCTCCCACTTATGAGAATGATGAATCAAATCATGTATGTCTCTTGGTTGGTCCCCAGTCCTTGTGGTACCACAATATCCAAGATTACCTACTAAATGTTATCATATCCCCTCATCTCATTGCAACCCAACACCAAAAATTTATTTACAGAGCTTCTTGATACACCCTCGTAGCCAACACCCTTTATCATCAAGGCTATCACAATGTTCTCTCTAGGTGTCTAGATGGAAACGAAGCCACCCATGCTCTATAAGAGGTACATGCTAGAATCTGTAGTACCTACACGAGTGGCATGGTCCTAGCCAAGAAACTTCTATGTACAGGGTACTATTGTCCTACAATGGAACATGATGCTTGTGAGTTCGTCAAGAAGTGTCTACCTTGCCAACAACATGCCAATCTGATCCATGCTCCTACCCAGGACCTCAGACCTATTGCACCTCCTTGGCCCTTCTCTTGGTGGGGTTTTGACCTTGTGGGTAAGATTACTCCCCTCTCTTTTGAAGGCCACAAGTACATAATCACAGCAACAGAGTACTTTACAAAGTGGGTTGAAGCAATTCTTCTCACCCTCACTACTGGTGTCCAAATCTCCAAATTCATCCTCTATCACATTGTTTGCAACTTCAACATACCCTCCACTATCTTCACAGATCACAAAACACCTTTTGAAAATCAACACATCAGTGATCTATGTGCTCACCTCCATATCCATCACCATTTCTCTAGTCCATATTTCCCTCAAGGTAATGGCCAAGCTGAGGAAACTAATAAAACCCTCCTCAAAATCCTCAATAAAGTTACCAATGATATTGGTCATGACTGGCATCTCTAGATTAACCCCGCCCTTTGGGAATATTGCACTTCCTACTATACTCCTATAGGAACCACTCCTTATTACCTAGTCTATGGTGCTGAAGCTGTCTTACCAATTGAGGTTGAACTACCATCCCTCCGAGTATCACTGCGAGGCCTGGTTGATGATGAAGATTACCGAGTAGCATGACTCACACAGCTTGATCTACTAGATGAAAAGTGCCAACAATCCTATGATCACCTAATTGTCTACCAAAATAGACTCAGGAGGAACTATAAAAAGAAGGTCCACCCATGCCAGTTCCAGGTTAGGGACCTTGTGCTAAAGGAAAATCAGAAAGTGGGTACTGATCTAGAAAAGAAAGGTAAGTTTGAAGTCACCTGGCAAGGCCCATATGTTGTCACTGCATGCTTCAATTATGGGGTATATCAACTCTCCACTCCTAAAGGAGAACCATTGAACGATCCTATCAACATCATTCATCTTAGGCGCTTCTATGCCTGATGGCTGGTTGTTCATTCCAGTTATCTGAGAAAATCCATAAAAAGTGCAAAAAGTCTTGAAAAAAGTACAAAAACAATGTAAAACAGTCCTGAAAAAAATCTCAAAAAAAGAAGAACAATGAAGCTGAAAAAATGGTTGTCCTGGTGAAAACCTAGTAAACAGGCACTTGGACAACATCAAAAAACATCAAAAAGATCCAAAGAAATTTAAAAAAAAAAGAATAAAGGAAAAAAATTCATCCAATGGTGAAAACTTGGCAATCAGGTGCCTTGGACAAGTATGCGTGATGAAAACCTGGCAATAGGCGTCACACATAGTGGACCATTCCATTATCTATCAAAATATCATCCCCCTCTATTCCCCATCACATCTTCTTCCACGTGAATCTCACCAGTATTCCCTTGGTGTTCGCATATCACACACACTAGTCTGAAACGATCCTCCTATCTCGTGTCCTAAGCTTTTTTGTACACATAATCTTGTATATTGTTGTCCATATGTTGTACTATCCCAATCCCTGAACTTCAGTCCTATACATACTCTATATGGTTTTTTGCTTAGTGTTTCTTGTATATATCTCATGTCCTTGGTTGGTATCCTTGCAGAACATGATCCAGTTACGCTCTTAAAATCTTAGGTTTCAGCAAGTGCCTTTTGACGATATCTTGGTTCAGGAGTTTGATCACAGTGCACCTTTGACCAATCAGATTTTTGAATCCCATCTTTTTGGAAATGGGTCCTTTGAGGATGTATCCTTCCTCTCGTTGACCTAAATCTAGATCATCATCATCTTTGGGTTCTTGTAGGATGTATCCATCCTCTTGAAACTAATCAATCAGTACACTAAACTATCACACGCATCAAAAAGCAAGATCCAATCAAATCTCAACAGCAACATGTGTATATAATCACTTGTAATTAATCATTTGGTTTGGTCCTTGTATATTTGCAACGTATCCAGTCTTCTCACCATTGCACTAACATCCTAAGTCATCGTCACACTAACATTCCCTGCCTGGTCATTCCTAGTCCTCCTGATTGTTTCATCAATTGATTGTGAAACACACCAAAAATATAGGTCCCATCGCATCCATTACATCTGTCATTATTCGATTGCATTAGGTTCACCATTAGATTGCATTGATCATCATTAGGTTACATTAAGATCAATAATTTACTTGAATAATCAAAATAATTTTAGAATCTTGCATAGTTAATTCATCTTAGATTCATTATTATCATCTTGCATTGTTAAATCATTTAGATCTTGCATTTTAGATTAATTTTCATCTTGCATTGTTAAATCATTTAGATTGCATTGTTAAATCATTTTCATCTTGCATTGTTAAAACATTTAGATTCATTGTTAACTCATTTAAATCATTATAGTCTTGCATTGTTAAGATTCATTTAGATTAATCCTGCACTCATATACATATTCATAAAACATCATAAAATCACATCACATCTTGCATCCACACATGTCAGTACATCATATAAGCATCATCCACCCTGCATTAGTCATACATCATATATACATAAGCATAAAACCATCCTGCATCATATCTTGCAAGCATCAAAAAAGCATATGCATCATAACATAATATAAAATCAAAGCATGAGAATCATACATCATAGAATCATCCATCATAGATAATAAACATCATAGAGTCCTCATTGATCATCATATATATATAACAAATGTCCACAATGTACAATGTTTGTAATCAATAAAATACATCACGTGCACCTCGGTGTTGATCTATGTATACATGTCATCTCAAAATGAAAAAATGTGTGTCACATAATCCTCTGACAAATCATATAGGTGGCTATGATGATCCACCTCCCTGTCCTAGTGGTGGACATGGTGGCATGCCCATAGATCCCTGAGATGCAGAAGTCTGGACTGTGCTCTGCGACTGAGACCTCTCTAAGTACTCTCACCTCTGTCCCTCAAGAACTAGCTGATGATACAAGACCCGATAGTGGGTTGCCTCTCTTCCTACCCTGGTCGCATCTCGATGAGCTGCGAAAGCCTCTGCCACAACCTTTCCAGACCCACTTGCAGTGGCTTCCTACCTAGCAATATCTATCTTAGTCATGTATGCCTTAGCCCACCTCTATGTTGGATCTCTCTCTGAGGTCAATGCAATAATCTTCTTAGTGGCCTGATCCATCTTCTCAGTCAAAGTACCCAACTAATCTTTCAGTGTACCTATCTCTGTTCGCAGCTCTGTAGCATCCTACATCAAGTCAACCATGAAAAATGCCCCAGAGTAAACCCTGCCCTATAAGGTGTCAAAATCACCCTTAGCCCTATCCACCCATGCTATCTCTGTAGCCAATAGTCCCTATATCCAGGTCATCTCCATCTGTAGGCTGGTCTTGGATACCGCCGCCATCCCCAGTAACCTGCGCAGTCTCGCACACTCCGTCTGTAGACTATCTTGCTCTGTGATTATAGTGTCATGAGTCTCCTATGCCACAAACCATACTAGTGGCCCCTACGGCTCCTGTGGTGCCTGTACCTATGGTGGCCCCTGTGGCCCCTGATCCCGACCACCCCTGGTGGCCCCTGTGGTCCCTGATTTGGTCCAACCCCTGCCTGTGCCTCTGTCTGAGGTCTAACCTGTCTCCGCTATGGCCTCCTCCTCTAACCTGCTACTGAGGTCTCAGGGGAATCTCCTATGTCTTTCCCATCATCCACATTTGTGTCCCCTGTTGACTTCTCATGAGAAGCCACCTGAGCTGGGTCTATAAGCTGCAATAGTGTGTGTGCATCCCACCATGCTGCGTACTCATTAGTCATCCCTACATCAATAACATCAGGCCTGGCCACAAAGTCTATCCACGCCATAGACCTCTAGGATGCCCTCACTGTGAGAGTGTCATTATGTCTCCCCAATGCGCCCACCTCCCTGGTGACATGAGGATGCAAGGCATCCTCTGCCACCACCCCCATACTTCCTCATGACCCTCGATGACCTGTATCTCTCTATCTGGTGGATAGTCCTCCCCAGTAGAAAGAAATTATTCTGTACATATTAGAAGTATAGAAAGTCCTCAAAACCATCCTCCATGCATGCCTCCCAGTCCATCACTGCCCACGGCTCACAGAGTCTGTATGGGGTCCAATAGAAAACCTGAACCTCATTTAGTAATCACCGCCAGTATCCTGTCTGGCCAACAGAGGTGTATCTCAAAGGTAGCCTATATCTACAAGAATATGGCTCTCCTAGCTACCGTGCCTCCTATTTCTACATCAGCTGGAACACTGCAATGTTCTCCCATGCCCATACTAACAATATAGTCACTCATGTACCCATGTTGTGCACCCCATAGTACGTAGCCATGTGTAGATCATGGTACAACTGTTTGAGGACAACGTACCCCTAGCAATATGATGTGCCCTCCTCTAGCATCTCTGCTAGCACCCGAAACCATCCCATACCAAAACCATGACCATCCAAATCTGCTAGCATCCAACCGCCAATCAACCCAGCCAAAAACAAGGCTATCCGCCGCATTTTCCTGTCCACCGCTGGCTGCCAGGGAATCCAGGTCCTGTATGTAGGAATCCTCCTCATCAGTCTCCTAAACATGATCTCCATGTAATGATCAGTCTCCTCTAATCTATACTAAGGAATTTCCCCTTGGATCAGTATTTGAAGAATCCACCAGACATCCTCAAGAGTGATCGTGGCATCTCTAGTAGGAAGATGGAATGTCATCGTATCACTGTGCCACCGCTCGATCAAAGTAGTCATCATCCCATTGTGCACCCATAGCCTAGGCCAATAGAGCACATAGCCCAACCAAAATAAATGCTAATAATCCCCAGTCTACCTCTGTCAGCTGAACCTCCAACTCCATGGTCGGTGGCCAATGCTCCCACGATGCCAATGGTGGGAACTTCTCTTGTAACATTCAAAACCCACTATGTTAGCCCATCTTTCTTCTATTCCTAGCCTAACCCCTCCCAAAATGGGGCATCTTGTCCCTAGGTCCTTTGCCGACCAATCCCCGGTCCCCACTGGGTGCCTTCGTTTCCCATCCCCTCGGTGTCTACCCTTTGGGCGCAGATGTTGGTTCAGCCAAAAATGCTGGTTCATACACCGGTGTCTCCGCTCAATTTCCCCCACAGACTGTCATCTTCAAAGACGTAGATCTAGGTCCATCATCTTTGAAGATGCCAGTTCAGCACCGATGTCTTTGGAGATGCAAGTTAAGGGATTGGCATCTACAAAGACGTCAATCTGGGGATCAACGTCTTCGCAGACACCGGTTCATGAACTGGCATCTTTGGTCTGTAACCTAATTACCCGCATTTAATGCCCCCTAACCCTCCCAAAAGTGTTAAAAATTTGACAAAAATAAATGCAAGGTAACGTTGAGTAACTCACCGGTACCAGTTGCTCCACGGGTCTCTTGTGTGTGTGCATGCGTTCCCCCAATTACCCCTTCATCCTCTTGTCAGCTATAATTTTCACTCCAGAGCTCAATTTTTACCAAGTCACTATTCACAAATGACCTTCTTTAAGCCCCCTAGCCCCTCTTATAGCCCCCGTTTTCCCCGAAAATGTTTCCCCACCCATTTAGCCCCCCTTGTATATTTTTGTATAAATTGTTCCAATTGTACACTTTAAATGCTTCAAAAATTCCAAAAACATTTAAAAATTGTGAATAATCCAAAACATTCAAAAAATTTCAAAAATTTCCAAAAAAAATCAAATATTCTCAAAAATCTTACAATAAACCATTGTTTATTTCTGCATCACTCAATTTGTCTCTTTTTAGTGACATTTTGACACTTGCGACTGCAATCATATTCTTCAACAAATCAGTTTTTCAACCAACTATCTGTGCTCCTCATTCTATTCACAGCTTTTGCCAGGGGCTATCTTTTAATCAAATCCAACCCAATCTTTGCCCTTCAGGATGCATCCTTCCGGCGTTGGCTTATCAAATCCTTCATCACATCAGTCTTGTTCATGGCAAGAACTTTGGACTAAATGATTTCTTGGTCATGAGGCCTTCTTTATTGATTTTATCTTTTTGTGTCAGTTTAAACCTACTCACCACTACCTTGATCTGCTATATCTTGGTGCATTGTGACTGGTGGCAACTAATACTTGTGTCTTTTGTAGTGTACTTCTGTTTGAGCATCTAGTCCACACAAAGGAATTCTATCATTTGTGTTTTCTAAAACCTTATGCATACCTCCTCTTGCAATATCAAAATCAGATGTGCTCTCCATATTTTTCACACAAATGGGACCCCAAAGCTTGTTAGCTGCATATAATTTCATTCTTGCATTTGCATTCTTAATTGCATTTCAGAAGGCTTCTATTTATTTCCTCCTCTCCCTTTCTCCCTCCTATTGCATCCTTTTTTGAGAAAATCCCACAACATTGTCTTTGTTGTGTTCTTTTCTCGAGGGGGCATAACCCTATACCGTCGTTGCTTTGGCAAGACTCCTAGAAACCCTCTTCCTCTAGAGAAACTTATTTTCTTGTCTTTGATGTAATGTCACTTGCAACGCCACGTCAAAGAGGGGAAAAATATAGATGTCCAAAAATATTAATATTAATTTCCCTCTTATTCATCTACCTATTTAATTTACTCAATTAAATAGTTTCATATTTGGTATTTATCAATGGTTTAAATACTATTCTAATGTATTTTATTTAATTACATTTACCTCACAAAATCCCCTTTTTAATAAATTTATATTTATTAAAATTCCTTCATATCGCTAATTCTTCTAAACTATGATTTATTCAAATCTAATTTGAATTACAATCTAAACCCTAGCTAGGAACCTATTAATCTAACCTAGAGACCTACCCTAAGCCTAGCCTATTCCTAATCTACTCCCATCACCTCATTTCCTAAACATGTTTCCCTACCTAACTATCCCTGATCATACTTAAAGGGTGATTCCTAACCTTTTTAAGGATAATGGAATGCTCACCCACATGGGGAAATTATCTCCAAAAAGGTCACCCATTCCTCTTAAATTCCTCTTACAAGTTTATCTCCCACTTGGAATTCTTGAGCCACTAAATATTAAATGCTATATTTGACTCAAAATTGGCCATCCCTTCAAGCCTATGTGTCCCTTATGTGGTTCTTATGTGGATTCCACATAGATGCCACATCATTCAAGCCCTCCTCTTCTCTCCCAAAATTCTATAAATAGAGGCCTTCTCCTCTTCATTTTTCATCTCTCATTGTGCATTGTTATTATGCTAGACTTACTTTGGATTTTCATAGCTTGTTTTCATGCTCTTAGTCTTTAGCTTAAATAACTTAGAAATCACATACTAGGTTTCTTTGGGCTAAAATGAATCATATTTGTTATCTTGCATCTTTCATGTTCAATTGCATAGTTTAAGATCACCCTTTTGAAGAATTTGAGACTAGTTCCTCATACTAGTTCTTAAGTTTCTTCATTGTTCTAAATTTGCATTGCATTGGGGATTCACTTCACTTGTGTGTTTGAGAGAGCACACCCACCTCCCATCCAAAATAGAAAATCAAACAAGCCTCATGGGTGCAACTTGTTTTGGCTCTATCTGATGATACAAGGATACTTTACTTTGTTTTTCTTACTTTTATCTCACTTTGAATTTAGATGCTAACCCTCTAATTGTTTCTTGTTGTCAGTGATTTCAGGTTGACATTTTCCTCATACTACAATAGTAAATGCGAGAGATTTGGTAAAGACAAGTCAAATGCTTCTACTACCTAGATGGGACATGTAGTCATCCTTCTTAATTGACCAAATAAGAAAACAGTCAGACCATATATTCAAATCTGAGGTCAAGGTTAGGGAAATCATCAGAGGCTTGGGGTTTGACCCTAGGAGCAAAATATTGGCAATTTGGTCACTTTCCCCAGCCACACAAAAGCCAAATATGCTAGATATCCAAGATAAGAGGAAAGGAAATAAGCTCATCCGGAACATCCAGAATGTGAGAAATGTGGAGATTGTAGACTTGTTAACTCATGTATCTTTCCTCAATAGAGACAAATCAAAGGATTTGGAGAAAAGGGTTGCAGAGACATATAACAGCTTAATCAAGAAGCAACAGATAGTAGTGAGCCGCACATCAATGGAGAATATGAAGGACAACTTAAGCTAAATGTAAAGATAGAAAAAAGGATTGCTGAGCTAACTAAAAAGTTAGCTAGAATGGCCACTACAAGTGAAAGGGTGGGTATTGTTGTGGAAACTACTAGTGAGTTTACTCCATATGCTTCTAATGTTGATGTCCCAATGGAGGTTTATGAGAATTTGAACAAGTATGTTGAAAGGATAGAAGAGCTAGAAGAGGAAAAGAATACTTTGGGGATCAAAGTATTGATGGACGTCCTACAGTATAGGGTTGATACCTTAAAGAATAAACTGAGCATTGTTCACAATTCTCATGTAATTTTGCAGTCTACTAAAGTGTGAAGAATCCATGGCATTCTTGAATCCCATTTTTACCTTATGGTTAGGCAAAAACATGTCAGTGGAGAAGCTTACTGCAATTTTTGTATACAGGATTGATCTTCCTGATAAGATTGATGACATGAAGGAAATGGTTTGAACAATAAGTACTTTAGTTGCTTTCTTTACAAGCAAGGATCAAATAATAAAAGGAAAACTATAAATGGTTGTAGAATAATATAATACTTATGTCCCAAGTATTTATGACAAAGAAGGAAGGCTAGATGATATTCCCACATGGACATGGGATTTTGATTTAATTGTAGAGAGCATTGAGACTATTAAATTTGACCAAGGTTATCGATACACCTATTTTTAATAAAGTAATAAATAATTTGTTTAGGGCAGAAGTAGATCTTGTAAAGTGTATATTAGATGCAAGGGCCACAATTGATGCTCGATGGAATGAGGCTACTAGGCATATAGAAACTGCTAGATATTTTGAATGGCCAAAAGATAGGGAATTTTCTAGGTGGGAGATATAAATAAATAAGAAGAAGGATGTTTGAAGCAGTGGGGAACTCACCAATTTTGTCTTTTTGCAGTTGGTTACTGACCTGGCACTTGAGCTTGTTTACAAGGAGAGCAATTATCTAAATAGGTACCTTGAATTTTCCATCAAAAGTTGTGGGTATTCTACATAACTCAAAAGAAATTATATCTGATCACCGCCAGACGAAAGTGTCAGATCTCATTTTGATGAAGCCAACTCCCGAGTAGCACAATTTGAAGATTTGAATAAGACTTCTTGAGATTTTATTGTTAAGCATTCCGATGTAATTTTTTCCCTAAGTGATCTGAATCTTGTTGCAATCCTTACTCTCTAAAAGGATTTCAAAGATCACTTAGGAAGGGATGAGAAATTTTGTCCAAATTTCCAATAGAATTATTTCATACTCAGTCAGGTTTAATGAGTATATTTGATTTTTTGTATAACAATTGACAGAGCAAATATATGTTTTAGTGTTGGAGTTTTATTCTTATTGAGTGTTATTTCAGTGAAAAAATTATTGTATGAAGATGATGATTCTGAGATATATGAAATATAATCCTGATTGGTGCTCTCCTCTGTATTGATTCTATGAGTTGTGAATTTAACAAATTCTAATTTCTCATTCAATTCATTGCATATTATTTATATTTGTATGTTTAGTTCTAAGATTTGATCAAGGGTCAATTAAAATACTATAAATTAATTCATTAGTTCATAGGGTTGGCATAAGGATCATTATAAGAAGTTCAATTTTTGGATTATATTGAAGGATATTATTGTAAGGCAATAATAATCTAAGTCTTGAATCAAATGTAGTTTGTGTTTTTGTAAAACAAATGGTTAATTGACTCTATTGCCCAATGGATAAGGCATTGGTCTAGAAATTGTTGAAATTGTTATCTTATTGGTTTAGTATACCTGGTTATTCCAACTTTTGATAAAAGTATTTCAATTTTCAGTTTATCTATGGTTCTTTTATCTCATTCTCCAAGCAAGGTTGATGTTCAATGGGTAATTATCCATTATCTCGTATCTCCTAGTTGTGTTGAGCCTTATATGAGATTTCTACTTGAATCAATGCAAAATCATGGGTTTAGTGTGAATTCAAAGGTATTAAAGGGAGTCCCCCTTGGTTTTCCAGAACCTAAAATGTAGAGGGATAGTTCAGTATCCCTATTAGTTGGTCCATTCCTCTTAAGACTTTGAACATTAGAGTTGGCTTCTCTATAGAATGTATTGAAGAGTGCAATGGTAGCTTATAAGTGTAAAAGCTTTCTAGGAACCAAAAGAATCTAAATCTATACAAGAAGCATGTAATAATCAGAAATGGGTTAAGGAAATGAAGGAAAAAAATTAATCGAATTGAGAAGAATTATACTTAGGATCATGTGCCCAAACCGACAGATAAGAATGTGTTTGGTACAAAATGAGCTTATCAAAACAAGCTAGATGAGAATGGAAAGGTAATAAGGAATAAAGAAAGTTAAGTGTGCACTAGTTACACTCAAATTGAAGGAATTAACTTTAATGATACTTATGTACCTATATCTTGCATGGAGGAGATCTAGATATTTATAGGTTTTGTAGCATATAAGGAATTCAAGGTTTATCAGATGGATGTCAAGTCAACATTCCTAAATGGAGAACTGAAGGAAGAAGTGTGTATTGAGATATTAGAAGGATTCAGTTTAAAAGAGAGTCCATATGCAGTATGTAGATTAAAGAAGGTATTGTATGGTTTGAAGTAGGCACAAAGAACCTAGTATGGAAAATTAAACAGATATTTGATTGGACAAAAGTTTCAAAAAAGTTCTGCAAATAGTAACTTTTACTACAAGATGTATTCAGATCAAATCCTGGTTGTTGTTGTTGTTGTTGTGTATGTTAAAGATATTATTTTTTGAGGTAAGGATGATTTGTGCAAGAGATTTGTAGATGAGATGGAGAAGGTGTTTGAGATATCTATAATTGGAGAGTTGAATTTATTTCTTGGATAGCAAGTAAATCATAGTAGTAAAGGAATTTTCATTTCTCGGTCCAAATATGTCAAGGAATAATTGAAGAATTTTGGGTTGAAGGATTCAAAACTGGTATGTACTCCAATTTTTACTGATGGTAAGTTGACTAAGGAAGTTGAGTCACCAAAAGAAGATACAAGTAAGTATAGATAGATGATTGGTGGACTATTGTACCTGACTTCTACTATACCAGATATCATGTATGCAGTATGTTTGGTAGCCATATTTCAGCAAGAACCAAAAGAATCATATGTTATGGCAATAGAAAGAATTTTTAGATATCTAAAGGAAGAAAAAAAATTGGTTTATGGTATCCAAAAGGATCATATTTCACGATGACAACTTATACAAATGCAGATTGGGAAGGATGTTTGGATAATTAAAGAAGTAACAGTGTTGGAGCTTACTTTCTTAGCTCTTGGTTAGTTTCTTCATCAAGAAAGAAGCAAGATTATGTAATATTATCAATTGTTGAATCAGAATACACTACAACATCCTCATGTTGTACTCATGTATTATGGATGAAAAAACTTTGAAGGATATAGGTGTTACTTTTGATCAGAAAATTTCAATTATGTGTGACAATACCAGTGCTATAAATATCTCAAAGAATCTAGTATAACATTCTAGAATGAAGCATATATCAAATATCACTTCTTGAGAGAGAAGGTGTTGGAAGGTGAAGTGAAGCTTGAGTATGTTTCTAAAAAGAAGAAAATTGAAGACATATTGACAAAACCTTTGTGCAAAGATACTTTTGAGTGTCTCAGAGGAAAGTTGGGCATTCTGGCCCTTCCTAATATTCACTAGATGCACCGGTGTGTGCATTGGTCCAGTGTTTTGCATGATTGTTCTTTTCTAGATCAGTTCTTAGTGGATTTCTCTTAGGGGGAGAAAAGTGATTCAGTTAGGGGATTTTTCATTGTTGTCAAAGGGGGAGAAAGTTGTAGAAGTATAGAGAACTTTTATGTTGATATCTTTTGAAGATGATTACTTTATTATTGATGAATGATGTCATCAATGACAAAGGGGGAGATTGCTAGAATGTGAAGTTGATACTATTCATGTTGTTATCATTAATTGTTTTCATTAATGTCAACATATCTTATGCATATTTATGTTTTAGTTTTATCGATTGATGTGTGATGACATCCTTGTCGTATTGGTAGAGGAGTTCACCAAAGGATGTGCCTTATATATTTATCTGTATCCTTATTAGTGGTGGTTCTATTCTTTATGAAACATATGGTGAATCAATAATTTTGGTTTAGTCCTATTTGGAGTATGTACATTTATGTTTTGGTCTCAGTTTCTACTATGTAATGCGTTCATCAAATATGTTGGTACCAAAGGATTTGGAGATGGTGTAGCATATTTTTGTGCATGAGGCATGTTCTATTGATCGATCTGGTCCAAATTCCATTCCTTACCACCATGACAATATCTTGGTGTGACCTATTTCAAATTATTTTTGGTATACATGGTTGATGTCATCACGTAGTATAAGAAGAGAGATGATTTTAGTTGTTTTCAATTATGGTAAAATCATATTTTGAAGGGATTTCAAACCCTTTACAAAAGAGTCAAATATATGAAGAGAAAGCACATGCCAAAAGGAGATAGCTGGAGGAAAAACAAATGAGCATTATAGAGAATCCACTAGAAAAGAAGACCTAACAGACAAAACCAACAAAAAAGACCCGAGACAAAAAAAACCAGCACAAAATAACAATGACAACCAACCAAGAACTCAACCCAGCTGCTTCATGTACTCAGAAGTATCATCCTTCAACTGCATAAACTATTGGATAGAATCCTTGAGAGTAGAAAACTCTTTGGATTGCTCATCCTTTTTATTCTTGGTGTTGAAACGGGTTATAGAACTAGGTTCAGTTGTTAGTGTGGCTTGCATGATGCATTTATGCAAAGTGATTGTGAATCTGTTTACAAAAGATCTATGTATTGGTGATCATGTGTGTTGATACAATCAATACCAGACTGATATATCACTTATGTATTGCAAAGTATTGGTGAAAGTGATCTTAGTGGTGGATTCAATCTCTCTTCATATATTTTGGCAGTGAGCCTATTTGTATTGGCACTTAGCCATATTTATACCTAAGGGTAGTTAGCCTGACCGACAGTGAGAAAACTCGTAGTGAGCACAACCGATAGTGAGCCTTTGTAAAAATCACCTTAACCAGTGTTTCATTTCATGAGAATTAGCTTCTCCATGATTTTTCCCAGTTTAGGTTTCCATGTAAATATTGGTGTTTTATGTGTTGGTGTCCTTGTGCTTTCATGTTTATATTTTTTTATGAATGTTTGATGTGGTTAATTGATAAATCATAATTTGATATTGTTGTTGTTTAAGAGTTTACCGACAAACAAAAAGTTTTATAAAGTGTGGGAATAATTGATTCACATCCCCCCTCTTAGTTATTCTACCTTTTCAACACAACCCTCACTTGAAACAACTTGAGAAACCAAAAATTGAGCACCCCAGTGTGCTCTATGTGTTCATAAAAAAATATTTAAAATTTTTCCCACGGTCTTCAATAGAGGCGGTCAAACCATTGTGGATGACTCCTAGGGATTCATTTCCCATATACTTTGTAACAATTCCCAAAAACCACTGGAAGATTGCATTTAATGTGATCTTATACGCAAAGGGGGAAGGTTTCCTTCTCCTGAGATGAGTGACTTCTTGCTCATGCGGAGTTGGCCTTCACAGGGGGCAAGATACAAAAACCCAAAGTTGTAGAGCTCTTCCTCTTGATGCTTCATGTTTTAAATTTTAACTAATTAATATTTAGATTTTTTAAGTTTGACAAATTAATATTATGATTGAATGTATAATGAAAAGATATTATCATATGTTACTTGCATATGTTTAAAGAAGGGAATTTTTTTTAATGATATTTTCTTAATGTAGTGAAATTTCTAGATTTTGACTATGTAACAGTTTTTTACTTTACCCATATCACTCTACTACTATTATTCCATTCTTTTCTTTAAATATAACTCATCTTGATGTTGGATCATAGAGTATAATACAAACTGTTGATATAAAAAATGTTACATAATCAAAATCTAGAGATCTACCATATTGATACCATGAACTATGAAATTTTCATTTTGTTAATTGATGTTCTCTTTTTCCTTATATTTAACCTTATAATTGTAAAAATTAAATAACCCACATTTGTCCATTTGTTTTGGGATCATTTTGATTTAGTTATTCTTTATATAATGATTGGTATATAAATCTATTGTGTTTTTAAATGAAAAATTAAAAATTAAAAAATGTTTGAATATCAAATCCTACATCCTAAGGATTCATAGTGTTTTCTACCATTTATGCATTCTTCTACCTAGATTGAATGGTAGGTGTGGGAATGAGTCTTAAATTTTTTAATTCAAACTTAAGTATAGACTCAAATTGATTCCTTCCTAACTAATCAATATTTATTAAATTAAGTACAAAATGCATCAAATTGCTTGCTAAGTTGTGCATAAACAAATTTAAATTGAATTCACATATATATTTATGTCCAAAATCTCATTTTTAACTTACACATTCACATAGAGAGGACCACCAAGTATTCATTACATTTGTATCTTACATTAACACATACATTTAGTAATAAATTAATATACCTTGCATGTTTGTCTCATGTATTAGACCTTGTAACAAAATCATTTAATCAGAGCGTAGGTGTTTGATCAAAGAAGAAAAAGATAAGAGAATTAAACTAAATGGTAGGCATTTGACCAAAGCAAAAGATTATTGCATAGAAAACTCCTCAAAGATTTTTTTAAAAACTCCTTGTTTTATAAATAGAATTTAAAAGAGGGGTGGTGAATATAATCAAAGAAATTAGAAAATAAAATAGTTTTTGTTCATAGAGGTTGATAATGCATAAACGACTTACTTTTTATGATCATAGAATTTAGTTTCGCATGCATAGATTTTACCAAAGAGTTAGATTCTATATTGTAACATAATTTTGATCATCGAGAAATAAACTATAATCAAATATCATGTTGTAATAAACTTGAGTCTCTATATTTTCTTGTCATTTCAAAAAACATGTACATTATTTACTACTATATTGCTTTAATCTAGGCTTAGTTGCTTGCTTGTATTGAGTTTATTAATTTGCAATATATTATTTGGAATGTTGTGTTCTTTTTTCCTGTTTTGATGAACTATTTTGACCCTACACTCCTTAGGTCATGGCCAAGTAATATTTTATTCTTATTTTTTATTTGAAATTAAAATCTAAATTGAAAAATTTTATTTTCATGAAATTTATATTAGTCCATTTCATTTTTCTTCTTCTGGTGATTTTGATGCAGTCAAGGATAGAGAATCCCCAAAGGAGATGTCCAAACCTTTCAGCTACAGACTACACAATAGAAATAACAAGGAAACACAGAGAAAAACAAGATTTTGAAGCTAAATAACAACTTCATTAATCAGAGTTTCATCATACATGTCGGGTTGTAAGTCCTTCCCGGCTTTGGCCACATAAAATGAAAAAAAAAACTCGGATCTATACCTAGACCTATCCAAGCCCTTAGGTTATCAAAAGTCTAGCCTCAATGCTAGATATACTCTAGACTTCCCTAAAATGAGCGCAAGACCTAAATTTATACACAACATCCAATAGGCTAGCCTCAACCAAGTTTACATATCCCAAGACAAACGTGTCAGACCAGGTTGGCTTAAATCCCTTATAAATACAACAAATAAATGTTTCACAAGGATCAACCCAAAAACCAATTTAGCCACACATAGATCATTCTATAAATCACTCCATTCAGCTCCAACAGTAGGAAACACCAATCACAACCTCCAACAACCAATCGGTAAGCACAACTAAACCAACAACATAAATAACACAACTACCTAGTCTAGGAATCTGACATAACTCATGCGAGACAACTCTAAATGAGTTACGATTAGAAGAAACTAATCCAAATGACCCCACCAACATAATATCATGACCGCAACATCCAGATAGATGTGAATAACTTGACCGAGATATCAAACAGACCAACTGATGACCAAGAACATAAAACCTCACTGAAACCGGTTACTAGGAACTCAACAACCAGATAAAGAATCGACAATATCTCACAAACCGCTCCACCTCAAGAAGCAAAATCATAGACATAAACTCTATGAATCACTAGGAACAAACCCTCTTCATTTCTCCTATCCAAGATCTCCACAGATCAACTTCTCTCAGAATCTCTGCAAACCACCCTGAAATAGACATTTTCTTCAATATTGAAGGGAATAACTCCAAGATCATGCAAGATCTCCAAGAACCCTAGATGCTCCCACATCAAAAACCTGAGGTAAGTTTAAAAGTGTGCCCGACACTTAGGTGCCATAAGAAAATATGAACTCAACCTCATCTTAACCATCAGTTTCCAAATGAACCAGCACATAATAACTTTCTACCTTCTTTGACCTAGTCTCCACAACCTCTGCACTGAAACAATCTAGCCAAAATATCCATAAATAGAACTAATCTAATTAGTAACATCTGAACAAGGCACAAGATCTGCACCCTTCTTAACAAACCCACTTATCATTATCATCCACTAATCACAAAACTGAACAAACTTTGTCATGAGTCCATCAACAACAGGAAAATCAAGAACTTCACTGAATCCACCACCTTTATCTTTCACCTAGTAATCATTCTCTATCACCAACAAATCTATCTTCATATCGATATCCATCTTCACTCTCAATACATCCATCCTCATGCTGAAAAAACTATCCCCGTCAAAGGAATACTGCACCTACCCTGCAACATAAGAAACAACAATTTCCATAAAATAAGCTTGATCAACACCCACACCAAACATTTCTTCACACCTCTTAAACATCATCTGCAATACATCACCATCTAACTGAAACATCTTAGTCTGCAACTTCCTGTCATAGGATCAGATCCTGTCTCCATAATCTCGAGTTAACAAGGGGTTAGTAGCACAAATTTGCAATGGGGGAAAGATCAATCAATTACTAATAAGAACAAAACTATGAACAATAAAATGACAAGCAATCAAGGAGGAATACAAACAAATGCAAACCAACAAAGCTTGAACCTTCTATTGTCTCTCTCTACTCCTTCTAAAATGTTGTTTGTGTGGTGCTCAGTATTGGTATCGATAGCATTCATGGCTTGGGAGTGTCAAGATTATGATATTGAATGTATGATCACAAGAAGGCTTGATGCTAGAACCAATCTGACAGAGTAAGGGCACACGAAAGCTTGAAATCCTGGATGTTTGATCACAAGAAGGCTTGGTGCTTGAACCAATCTGACTGAGTAATAGCACACAAAATCTTGAAATCCTGGATGTTTGATCGCAAGAAAGCTTGATGCTTGAACCAATCTAACATAGTAATGGCGCACGAAAGCTTGAAATCTTGGATCCTTCAAATGTTTATGAAGGGTTGATTATATAGAATATGAAAATGATATTAACTGTTGAGATCAATCCCAAAGATAGGAGGATGAATGGTTGAGATCAAAGGGATCTGGAGAAGCCATCAGTAAACTCCACCTCCTCAACTGGGAGAGAGGAGATAAAGTTTGGTTAACTGAACAACTAATTATGAGTTACCTTTAGAACTGAAGAGGTAATTTGGAGTTACCTTTTTGAACTGAAGAGGTAGGTGGAGTAATTCATGCAATCAGAGATCTGATCAAGAGTTCTCTTTTTTGAACTAAAGGGAGGATTTAATTGAATATTTAATTCATTTTTATAATTAAAGTATTCAACATGTGAGATAATTGAACTCTTTTTGGTTTAGAATTGAATTATTGAATGAAATTAAATTAATTTAATTACATTAATTTATTTAGAAGAATTAATTAATAAGTTTAAATATTTAAATTTAAACTTTAGGAAATTGAATTTAATTAATTAATAGAGATTAATCAATTAAGGTTAATTAATTAAATAAAATTAATTATTTAATTAATTTTGGGGATTTGATTAAATGATTTGGGGAATAAAATTAGAAGAAAATAGATGATTAATTAATTATTAAAAACCATTAATTAATAGATGAAAATTAGTGTTTGTAATGTAAGGTTGCAAGTATGTCCATTTTAGGGTGTCTACATTTTCCCCTCTTTGATACAATGTGATTCATCACGTTGTCTCAATGAATTTTCAGATTTGATCCTGCCCCAGCTTGCCCTAGTGATAGCCGATGGACTATATGCTCCCTCGATAAATTAAGAATAGAAAATGCGTCAGATGAGCATTAATTTGTTGAAAATGTGAATCACCATATGATGATGATGAATGCATTCCTATGTTAGTTGCAATGTTTTTAATGATGGATGCATTGATTATATGATCTAGTATGGACATGTTTTGGATTTTTCTTATGCAATAAATGAATGCAATCTACTATGCACAAAATATCTGAGTAAATGCATGTGTTAGTTAGATGAAATTTAGTGTGAAGTTACCTCTAGAATCAATTGATAGATTTGGACTGATAGAATCATTGCACCTTATTATGAAAATCGAAGAGCATCCAATGCACCCAGATATTGCCCATCTAGATACCACTATGATCGCTTGATAACTAGGAGTAGAAAGATTCAATAGAAAGAGAGCCAAATGCACCCAGATATTGACCATCTGGATACTGCTATGTTCTCTGATTTTGAAAAGAAAGAGATCCAAATGCACCCAGATATTGACCATCTAGATACTGCTATGATCTCTGATTTTGAAAAGAAAGAGAACCAAATGAACCCAGATATTAACCATCTGGATACTCCTATGCTCTCTGAACAATCTAAAAAAAAAAAACCAAGATAGAAATCCAATGCACCCAGATACAAACCATCTGTATACCGCTATGATCTCTTGATTTTGAAAAGAAAGAGAAAACCAAGATAGAAATCCAATGCACCTACATACAGACCATTCTAGATACCGCTATGATTCTATTGGTAGGAACAAGTAGATAACAGAAAAGGTTTGTCCAATTCTTTCCCAAGGTTAAGCTTAGATCATGGAACTGCACAGTTGTTAGATAAGTGACAGTGCCTACCGCATTTATCCTAAATCATCACTGCCCCGAGAATTGAAATGAAATATTTCACAAACAAAAATCAAAGAAAATAAGATCATGATCCATCATAGCTACTCTCATCACTTGGTGGTATCCTGGAGTAGCGTAAGAACATAACCAAGAAAGATAGACTGACATCTGACTGACATTACTGACCTAGTCAACAGTTTATTGTTCCTTGATTTGCTTGTTTCTCCGATGCTTGATTGTGTCTAGTTTCAGGAATGGATGACTCGTATAATACTTATCTGTCTAGTTTTGAGCGTATCCATCACTGTGTAAGACAATTGATTTGTTTGTTGTGAAGATTGATTGCTTTGATTGATTTTGAATCTGATTGCTTGGATAATTGATTTGAATACAGATTGGATAGATGATAAAATTGAGTCATATGAGTCCATTGTTGACTTTCAAAACTCATGATTTTGACCTTTAATTGATTGGCTTGAATTTGATCGCCATGTGCTTGTTGATAGATTGGATAGATGATACAGCTAGGTCATATCAATCCATTGTTGATTTGTGAAGCTCGTGATTTTGACCTTGATTGATTTGATAGATTGGCTTTCGCTTGTTGAAATATTGGATAGCTAATAAAGCTGAGTCATATGAGTCCATTGCTGATTTGAGAAGCTCATTATTTTGACATTGTTGATTGGCTTGAATTTGATCACCATGCGCTTTGTTGTATTGCTTGAGATTTTGCAATTTTTGATTTTTTTTATAAAGATTGATTTTTTTCAGGACTTTTTCTCTTTTTTAGGATTTTTGATGAGTTTTATATTTTTAGGGGTTTTTTTAAGACTTTTAGAATTGCCCCTAGTCTAGTGCACCAGTAAAAACCATGGATAAGTGTTGATACGTAAAGGGGATTGTACTTCTGAAAATAGCTTGGGTAGCCAGTCTTGCATGCGGGGTGCTCAAGCTTTGATCTTTGTCATTGATGCTAACGCTGGATTTGAACACTTGGCATCTATTTTCCAAGTTTTCACCAAGGTACCTGCTCAATAGTGCCTGTTTGTTAGGTTTTCACAAAGAGAGCTATTTTGTTTCTCTTTACTTTTTTCCTTTTAATTTTTGATTTTTTTGTTGTCACCAAGGAGCCTGTTCGCCAAGTTTTCACCAAGGTAACCTTTTGTATTTTTTTGTATTTTCTAGAAATTTAGATAAGTGCCTTAACCTTGAGACCTCAAGCATAGAACCTCTTTAGGTGCATTCTGTTGATGTATCTTGGGAGCTGATCTCCTTCTGGTGTTGCTAGTTGGTATGCCCACAATTGCAAGATGTGACAATGACATAAGGTCCTAGCCAGTTAGGCTCAAACTTTCCTGGTTTCACCCTCTCTGCTTGGTTCTTTTGATTCTCCATAAGTATGATGTCTCCTACCTCAAAAGTTCTTTTCCTCACCTTCTTGTGATAGTTTATTCTAAGGCAATTTTGATAGCCTTGTAAGTGGTTGAGTGTATTTTGTCTCATTTCATCTAACAGTTCTAGTTCACTGATCCTTTCTACTCTGTGGTATTCATCTGAAATGAGGTTCTTTAATGAGATTATTAGGGATGGGATTTATACTTTGAGGGGTAGGACCGCCTCTCATCCATATACTAGTGAGAAAGGAGTGGCTATTATGAGTGTTCTCACACTAGTTTTGTATGCCCATAGTACAGGACTAAGTTGTAAATGTTAGTCGTGCCCTGATTCATTAACTATTTTCATTAAGATATTCAGCATGGTTTTGTTTGTTGCTTGTTCCTGACCATTCCCTTGGGGATAGTAGAAGGAAGATAAAACTTGTTTGACATGGAAATTCTCACAAAGATCTTCAACATCTTGATTTTGGAAAGGTGTATCGTGATCTGTTAGTATGGTTTGAGGAATTCCATACCGATAGATGATGTTGTTGAATATGAACATGGAAATCTTCTTACCAATGATGTAGGTGAGAGGAATGACTTCCACCCTTTTAGTAAAGTAATGTGTTTCTATAATGATGTACTTATGTCCATTAGAAGAGGTTGGTGTAATCTTACCCACTAGATCAAATCCCCACTTAGAAAATGACCATGGTGAAGTGATGGGATTGAGTTCTTGGGTTGGTGCATGGATGAGGTCTCCATGAATATAACATTGTCTACACCTTTGTACATACTTATTAGCATCTATCTCTACTTTGGACCAGTAGTATTCCATTCAAATGATCTTCTTTCCTAAGCTATTGCCCCCTACATGGGTTCCACCAATTCCTTCATGCACCTCATACAAGGCTCTCTGGGATTTTGTGGAAGTGGGACATCATAAAAGTGTTCCATCTAGACTTCTTCTATATAGAGTACTAGAGAGAAGGGTGTACCTAGAGGATTGGTGAATGAGGAACTTCTTTTGGTTTCTAGAAAATTTAGGAGGGAGGATACTCTTTTGGAGGTAGTTGTACATGACCTGGTACCATGGGTTTTCAGGACCAACAAGGACGCATGCTGATTTTTTTATTGGTGCTTGATATGCCAGTATCATGAGTTACTCTACCAGAAATTGGAATCTAGTCTTGTTTCCTGGCATGTCGATCAAGGATGCTATGGTAGCCATCACATTTGCTTCTTTGTTTTGAACTCTTGGTACTTTCTTGAATACAATGAAGTGGAATGAAGTGCACAACCTGTCCATCTACTATCTATATGGGATTAGCTTTTCATCTTTTGTCATGTATTCATTGTTTACTTGGCTGATAACCAATTATGAATCACCATCTACTTTGAGGTTCTTGATTTGCCATTATATAGTTGCCATTACTCTAATGACTATAGATTTGTACTTGGCTATATTATTTGTGCATGGAAAGTTGAGTCAGAAAGATTTTGGGATTGCATCATTATTTGGGGTAATGAGCACTATCCCTGCTCCTACTCCATGGTTCATGGATGATCCATCAAATTATAGCTGCCAAATCTCTACTATCGATTGTACTATAAGAATAGACTCATCTAGAAATTTAGAAACTATAGGCTGATGATCTTGTAAGGGTACCTCTACTAGTTGGTCTGCAATTACTTTCCCTTTGATAGCTTTTTTGTCCACATACTCTAAGTCAAATTATCTCAAGATCATCACCCATTTAGCGAGCCGTCCTGTCAGTGCTTCTTTTCTTAGTAAATACTTCAAGGGGTCAATGTGTTCTATCAGATTGGTTTGATGGCTCAACATGTAATGTCACAGCTTCTAGGAAGCAAAGACTACTGCAAGGCATGATTTCTCAATTGGTGAGTAGTTGAGCTCATAGCCTACCAAAGTTCTGCTGAGGTAGTAGACAACTCTTTCTTTGTCATGGTCATCATATTGTGCCAAGAGAACTCCTAATGCTGACTCAGTTGTTGAGATGTATAGAAGTAATTGCCTTCCTTTAATGGGTGGCACCAATATGGAAGAATTCAATAGATAATCCTTGAATATTTGGAATAATTTCTCGCATTGTTTTGTCCATATGAATGTCACATCCTTGTGTAGTGGATGTTGGAATGGATGGCACTTTTCTGCTAATTGGGTGATGAAAAACCTTATGGATTGAAGCCTACCTTGTAAACCCCTTAGTTTCCTTAGATTGGTCAGTGGTGGCATGTCAAGGATGGCCTTGACTTTTTCTAGGTCTACCTTTATGCATCGATGTGACACAATGAATCCCAAAAGTTTTGCTATGGTGACCTCGAATGCACATTTTTTTGGATTTAGTCAGAATTTAAATTCTTTCATTCTATCAAATATGAGTCTCAACACTTGTAGATGATCTTTTCTAAGCATTGACCTGGCAAGTATGTCGTCGACATAGTATTCCATCATTTTATGAATGAGATCATGGAATATCATTGTCATAGCCCTTTGATATGTTGCTCCTACATTTTTAAGGCCAAGTGGCATGACATTCCAACAGTAAGTGCCCCAGGCACATGTAAATGCAGTTTTGTGTTGGTATTTTGGTGCAATCCTTATTTGGTTATATCCTGAGAAGTCATCCATAAGTGATAGCATCTGATGTCCTGCTACGAGATATACTATCATGTCGATATTTGGGAAAGGAAATTCATCCTTGAGACAAACTTTGTTTAGATCTCTAAAATATGTGAAAATGCAGATCTGACCACTATGCTTGGTTACTAGCACCAGATTAGATATCTAGTCTACATATGGGATTGGTCGTATGATTCTAGCATCTAGGAGTTTCTTCATCTCTGCTTTCACAAGTAATACTACATGCGGATGCATATTTCGCAACTTTTGCTTGACAGGTTTAGCATTTGATAAAAATGGTAAGTGATGCAACACAAGTGCCAAATCTAGGCCTGGCATGTCTGAGTAGGACCATGAAAATTTGATTGCCTTTCTTTGGAGAAGCTAATGAACTGATCTCGTTCCTCTGGAGTGAGTGAATTTTCCAAGTAGATATCCTTTGGGTTCTTTTCATCACCTAGGTTGACTTCTTTTGTTTCCTCAGCTAGCAATGTTGACTTTTCCTCTATTAAGGGGAGGAGGTCCTACTTTCCATCCTCTAGTGCCTTAGTGAGGTTGTCACTAGAAGATACATCTTTTATTGTCTTTTTGGTATTTTTTGTGTTAGAAAGTGCCTTGCGGTTTTCATTGACTGACTTTTCTTTTTTCTTTTTATTTTTCTTTTTTGACTGGAAAGAGGAGCTTCCTCCCTGAAATATGTTGATCTATCTATGTCAATAGAGAAACCTACCTTGTGTTCCCCTGATGGCATTCCTTCTTTGAGTCCCATGAAGTCTGCGATAGACTCATCATTTTCAAAGAGATCTATATCAGGTTGTCCTTGTTGGCCCCACTCTATCAGTTCTAGGTGTACTAGACAAAGGTCCTCGTGGTGGGATGACTCTGTTTGGTTAAATGGGACAACTATAATGGTTTTGATGAACCAGGAATGTGATGTGGATGCACCACCTAGGGAATTTTTATTGATATGCTTATCGATGCATGGATGGTCCTCTATGGTTAACTTATCAAACATATCCTCAAGGTGTATAATGTTGACTGACCGAGGGGAATATTCTGGGATGGCTAGTTCAGAATTATGGAGGAATCTCCACTTGTACTCATGGGAATCAGTTGTGCTAGAATTCTTATCGAATGTCTTATTTGCCTTGTTATCTTGGATAGCTTGGTTAAGGCTTAATTGAGAGTAAGAGGTCCCCACTTCAGAAGGCAATAACTATTGGAGTATATTATTCATTAAGGCATGTTCTAGGTTTTTCCCTTGGTGTAATTCTGCTACTTATTCTTGTTTAATGGGTATGTCTCAGGTGGTAGGAATGGTTATGCTTTTCCCATAGCCTAACCCTCTCTTATTTCTCTGGGTTGGCGGTAAATATAGTTCTATTAGATCTTGTTGTCTTTCCTCCAGACAAGTTGTGCCATCATATTGTGAAGCCAGCTCAATAGGTAGACACAAGTATCTGTGCTTGAAGTGTGTCTTATGGGTCTTGATACAACCATGTGTTAATATACAGATCAAAAGGGTTCTCTTCTGCAATTTCTCCCCATTTGAAAAAGGTGGTGGGTGGACGTCTAAATAGAATAGGTTCTGGGGTTTCTGGTGTTGTCACTTGTTGTGGCATGTCGTATGATCTTGGGCTTTGAGGCATGTTAGTGAGAGTATAAGCTTCATCATAGTTGTATTCACCACATCCTTTGTCGGTAATGGATATCTTCCCCGCTCTTCTTGTGACATCCTTGGGAATAGAATTTGAGGTGTAAGGGATTCTTGCCTCTTGCTTTAAAGGAACTTGTTTGTCAGTACTGCTATTGATGGCGTTATAGTATTGGAGTAGGTATAGATCTCCTTCAATAATAATTTATGCCCCCTGGTATGGGGACTTGATGCACTGATGATATGTGAAGGGTACAAATTGCATCTCGTGGATCCATGGTCTTCCCAGTAATATGTTATATCCCAACTCTAGGTCTAGTATTTGAAATGGGGTGTTCTTGATGACTAGGCCTATTTGGAATGGTAGTATGATAATACCTTTGGAAGACCTTTCTTCTTCATCATAGGCCCTGATATTGATTCTCCTCATGAAATCAATACTAGATTCAAAATACCCCAAGTGTTTAATTACTTTCAAAGTACATATGTTTAATCCTACTCCACCATCAATGAGTACTCTATGGACCGTGTATTTGTGAACTTGGATGAGCAAGTGTAAGGGATTGTTGTGCAGAGGTTTGTGTGGTGGCACATCATGGTTTGTAAAGGTGGCATGCTTGTTGGAATATATGCGGTTCACCATGGTTTGGAAGATTTCCAGAGTTATGTCCCTTGGGATGGCTACATTTTGGAGTGCTTGGTTGAGGTCTTTCTTGTGTTGCAGGGATATGCACAAAAGTTTGAACATAGATATTTGGGTAGGAGTGCACTTTAGTTGATCCACAAGGCTGGTCTGTGGATCAGAGATTGTTGCAGGATTAGCTGGTAGAGAAGTTGTAGAAGGCACTCCTTGCAAGAAAAATTTGGTATGGTGCATGGTTACAATACATTTAACACCTTGGTCTCTAATAGTAATAGTAGCCACACGACTATCTGAAGGATTGATGCAGTTGATGGTGTTGTCATTATTAGCATACGTGTAGTTTACTTGTTTTGACTGTCTACCAGACTCGAAGGATTTCCCTTTGTTGTGATGATGGAATGTGTCATTGAAGATTATATGATTAGTAGTGCCTTTTGATTGGGAATTGGAGACATCGTTAACCCCTGTGTCAATTAGATCTTGAATGGCATTTTTCAATCGATAGTAGTTAGTTTTTTTGTGTCCCTTTACCGATGAAATTTGTAAAAGTCATTGTCATTGTACCACTTTGGTTTTACAGCACCATGTTCATATTTTCTTATTTCAAGTAGAGTGATAGCATTGGATTGTATCAACTTTCTTAAGGCTGATCCTATCGACTCCCCCAATGGTGTGTAGTCTTGTTTAGGAAACCTAAACCATTGTGGGCATTGAGCGGGTGGTTGATTGTTTGAAACCGTTGCTACTTGAACATGGGGTGGTTGGTTCTTATTATGCACTTGTTGTGTGGGCACCATGGGTTTCTAGTTTTCCATATGTGTGCCTTGCAGTGACACCTTTGGTTGAGCATAGTTGGTCATCTTTACAGCAATGACACCATCACTGGTGACATTTTTTCTCTTGTTCCACCACTTGGCCTTATCCATTGCAGTTTTTTTGATGTTTGTCTGGGTAGGATCTATAAGGATACCTCTTTTGACCATTTTTTTATCATAGCAACCTCCTTGTAGGAGTGAGGTATTGAGCCCAAGGCTAGTAGGGACTGACAATAGTAGTAGAAAAAACACAAAAGGGTTGTTTCTTGTTGGCGGAATTGAGGACATAGCATGAGAGATTGATGAAAAAGGTCATAAGGCCGAATTTTGAGGTACACTAGTGACCATGGGTGCACTTAGCTGGGAGCATGTCATGCTTTGTGTGGAGGATGTGCTAGCTTGATTTTCCAAGCTAGTCTATTTTGATAGAGTTTATCCTGATGTCATTTTTGTCAAATATAGAAAGATTTGGGATATCAAAGGCTCTGTTTGAGAGGTTCAAGTGGTGTTTTGACCTACGAGAGGGTTCTTGGGCCATATTTTTGACACATTAAATTTGACAAGGAGATTGACTCCCTTCTTAATCAACATGGCTAAGAATCATTAGGGATTTCTCTCTATAACAACGTTAAAAACCTATGCAGAATAGGCATCTTTCTTTATGTCTTTGAGCTCCTCCTCTATGACATCGTGGAACAATGTTGGTCTATGGGGGTTCTCAATGAAAAGAGTAGGACTAGTGTTTCTGAAAGGGTCATCCTCTTGCTCTTTTTCCTATGGGGGAAATTGGTTGATACAAGACTCGTCAAGTTGATTTTTAGCCTTTGATCTAGTGTAAGGCCCTCCATAAGGTGTGTGAGACATAGTGTTGTCCAGATTTTTGGACTAAAACAAGTGATATAAAGAAAAAAAAAAGGATAACCTTTCTAGAAGAGTCTGAGTTATGTTTGGACAAGGATAATTCTAGGGACAGATGTAGATTTATCTTGATCTCAAAGACTTGGTGATGTAAGAATAGAATTCTTGGCTATTGACTGGGACAAATTCACTGATAGAGATATGGTGCTTTTGAGATAACGGGACCAAGATAATCGAGTCTGAACTTTTGAACTAACAATGTTTAGACAATAATCATGGTTTCAAAGAACGTATGATCTTTAAAGTTTAGAGATTCACACAATGTTATTCACATTTTTCTAGGATAGACACTGATCTTTTACACAAAATGAGGAGTCTTTCCAAGATTTTTAGGTAAAATTAGATGTTTCAAAGTCTCTAGTTAAGTGCAGAAAAATTCCACTGATTGCGGTAAAGTGAAAGATCAAATGTGGTAAACAATCACCGATTGTAGAAATAAAAGGGTCAATTGTGGCACAATTCCTTCAATTGTGGAAAGATGCAGGCAATTGTGGTAAGAGAGAGACAGTCTAAAAAAGATCTCAAATTGGATTAACTGTCTGGTAAAATTGATATCTGGAACAAGTTTTGTGATTGCAAAATAGGTTTGATGTTGACAGCCTAGACTTTAACACATTGGACTCATTTTGATAGTTTTTTTATGTTGATTCTACATTTTTGGTAACTAATCATAGAACAAGTACAAATAGACAATGTGTTTTGTAATCTAGTATGGGTTTTGAGACAAGGACAAACAGATTAATCTAGGTCAAAATTGGCTTTCAAATACAATGTTATAGGCCCAATGCTTGAATGTCCATTAGCTCACACAACAAGTGTCACACTACTAGGACACAAAGGTCCATGACGTAGGTGCCTATGTTTTTTGTGTTGCTAGATATTGTTTCCATGCTAGTGAAGATCTCTTTCACTAACACAATACCTTGGAACACATATGGGAATCTTGGGGAGAAATTCTACAACCCCTTGCACTATAATAAGGTATTTGTTTGGAGGTGACTCAGGTTGGCCTCTATTTTAACAAGGTTATAGTAGGGTCCACGACATCTATCCAATCGGTTTTTACATGTGTGACTCACTTAGGAGCCTATTTGACCATGTTGGCTACTTAGGGATATTCACCCGATCCAGGCTATCATCAACATACCTCGCCCAAGCTTGGCTAGATATAAAATGGAACTTTGGTTCATGTCTTGTTTATATATCGATCAAAAGGATTACTGGTTTAAGGTCATTCTCCGAGGAAGAAGTTCATCCCCAATACAAGACTTTCTAAAAAGTATAAAGGTTTTTAATCTAATAGATTTTTGCAAGCATACCAATGACTTAAGACACAAGGTTAATCGGTTAAACCCCAAATTCCAGTGTGAACTAAGCTAATCACCCATACAAGCACCAATGTTCAATTTTAAAACCCAAAGTAGGTGATGATTTGCTTGTTCGATTTTCATGCACCAAATTGAAAGATTTTTTTTCCTTTTTTCAATTTGTAACGACCATGTCAATTGAAGCACCAAATTTGGAAAAGTGAGGTTCAAAATGTTTGCATGCAATGTTCATTTCAAGCACCAAAATACAAATGAATGAATTTTAGGTTGCTTTGTTAACTGTTTCCTCGCCACAAGCTATCAAAAAGTGATTAGTACCAAAATATTCTAACTAACAATTAAAGAATATCCATCAAATCGAGAATTGTTAAGAGTGTTAAGGCTAATGGCAACCTTGCACTTAGCTGTGAAACGTTTGATAGAATCAAGATACTTGTTGTAAGCTTCGCTTTGATCTTCTGGTGCGATTGCCAAGATGGATTTTCATTGCCTGTGGTAGTTATCGGTTCTTTTTATGGCATCTCTCAGTAATCTAGCACCCGAGGCACATCTAATTATCCTCTTGGTCATTAGTCATTTTCTCAATTCTACACAAAAATCAAGAAAGAACACACAAAAAGAAAACTTTTCAAAGATCTTTCTTTTTTTGAAAATATTTCTCAGAAAAATTAAAATAATAGAGAATAAAGTCCCTGTATAATCCCAAGACCTTTCCAAAAATGTAACGTTTTTTTATAAGAAATGTTGATTTGTGTCCAGAATTAATTTTTTATGAAATATCATTAAAAATTTATAAAAAAATCGTAACAAATTTAGAAAAATCTGCATTTTGGACTATAGCTTTCTTATGTCAAAAAATACCTACAAAAACAATTTTAGATCATAATTCCTTAATTTGTGCCCTAGGGATCCATTTTATCAGAACAAACCAATTTTAAAAGATTTATTATTTTTCATAGAATAATTTCATAGAAATTAAAATCATAGAGAATAAACCCCCTCTATAATTTCAAGAAATTTTTAAAAATGTAATTATTTTGAAAAGAAACTCTGATTTATGCCCAGAAATGTTTTTTTATGAAATATCATAAAACAATTATTAAAAAATTAAAAAAACTCAGAAAAATATGCATTTTGGTTTGTGACCTCTTTAAATGAGCGCCAACCTGTAAAACAAATTTCATTAAAATATCCCATGCAGTTTGAAAGATATGACCGAATTTCACGCGGGTTGTTAGTTCATGTTGGGTTCACCAAAATGTCGTAGGCTCAGATCCTGTCTCCACAATCTTGAGTTAATGAAGGGGTTAGTAGCACCAAATTTTAATAGGGGATATCAATCAATTAATACTAAGAATTAAACTACAAACAGTAAAATGACAGGCAATCAAGGAGGAATACAAACGAATGCAAACCAACAAAGCTCAAATTTTCTATTGTCTCTCTCTACTCCTTCTGAAATGTTGTTTTGGTGGTGCTTAGTATTGGTATCGATAGCATTTATAGCTTGGGAGCATAGATAATATGATATTGAATGTATGATCGCAAGAAGGCTTGATGCTAGAACCAATCTGACAGAGTAAGGGCGCACAAAATATTGAAATCCTGGATGTTTAATTGTAATAAGGCTTGATGCTTGAACCAATCTGATAGATTAATGGCGTGCGAAAGCTTGAAATCTTGGATCCTTTAAATGGTTATGAAGGGTTGATTATATAGAATATAAAAATGATATTAACGATTGAGATCAATCCCAGAGATAGGAGGATGAATGGTTGAGATCAAAGGGAACTGGAGAAGCCATCAGTAAACTCCACCTGCTCAACTGGGAGAGAGGAGATAAAGTTTGGTTAACTGAACAACTAATTATGAGTTACCTTTAGAACTAAAGAGGTAATTTGGAGTTACCTTTTTGAACTGAAGAGGTGGTGGATTAATTCAGGCAATTAGAGATCTGATCAAGAGTTATCTTTTTTGAACTAAAAAAAGGATTTAATTTAATATTTAATTCATTTGTATAATTAAAGTATTCAACATGTGATATAATTGAATTCTTGTTGGTTTAGAATTGAATTACTGAATGAAATTAAATTAATTTAATTAGAAGAATTAATTAATAAATTTAAATATTCAAATTTAAACTTTAGAAAATTGAATTTAATTAATTAATGTAGATTAATCAATTAAGGTTAATTAATTAAATAGAGATCAAAGGGAACTGGAGAAGCCATCAGTAAACTCCACCTCCTCAACTTGGAGAGAGAAGATAAAGTTTGGTTAACTGAACAACTGATTATGAGTTACCTTTTGAACTGAAGAGATAATTTGGAGTTACCTTTTTGAACTGAAGAGATAGGTAGAGTAATCCATGCAATCAGAGATCTGATCAAGAGTTCTCCTTTTTAAACTAAAGAAAGGTTTTAATTGAATATTTAATTCATTTTTGTAATTAAAGTATTCAACATATGAGATAATTGAATTCTTTTTGGTTTAGAATTGAATTATTGAATGAAATGAAATTAATTTAATTAGAAGAATTAATTAATATATTTAAATTTAAACTTTAGGAAATTGAATTTAATTAATTAATGAAGATTAATAAATTAAGGTTAATTAATTAAATAAAATTAATTATTTAATTAATTTTGGATATTTGATTAGATGATTTGGGGAATGAAATTAAAATAAAATAGATGATTAATTAATGATTAAAAAATTATTAATTAATAAATGAAAATTAGTGTTTGTAATGTAAGGTCATGAGTATGTCCATTTTAGGGTGTCTACACTTCCTAGCAACAACCTGAACATAATAAAAAATAAAAATTTCATCTACAACCTCATACTCATCAACAAACCCATCAACAATAATAACCTTACTTCTGTCCTTAATAAAATTGCACTCATCAGCTAACCCAACTAGGTAAACCGATTTAACCAAAGGAATATGAACAGTCTCAACTATGCCAACATCCTTAACATCAATAACCTCATTATTACTTTCAATTATGTGTGTTTATGTATCATTCACCTTTACCTGCAAATATGTAAACACAACACTCTATAACTCATTAACTCAATTGTTAGCATATAAGAAATTAATCAAAGCACGACAATCAAAAGCGAGTAATAACTTCCTATTTAGAGTGAGTTTGATCTAACTGTGATAATGCTCTCAGAGTTATGATTTAGACCAATGACGTACACCTCTATAATGAAATATTCAAATTGCTAGAAAGCCATTAGTATGCATCTAAGCTAAACATATCAATTATAAAGCAATTTATCCCATTATGAAATTGAAGTGTTAGCTAATTATCTAGATGCATGATTCAAATCTACAACATAAGCTTAATGCAAGATTGTGAGATTAGAATCCAAATGAGCTCAAAATTCACTCATTTTATGTAGAATGAGGGGAAATGAGTGATTGGGATTGATTCTTGATGAGTGATGAGGATTGAACCTTGCTTGATCCATGTGAGGTGATACATGTGTGTCAACTCCTATTGGTCCATAGATGAATTTATCCATTAGTGGTGAGTTTGTAATTTAGAAGCATTTATTAATTTGCTTTAATTGATTACTTTAGCCAAGGGATTTAATGAGGTTGATTTAATTAAATAGGCCAAGGTAATTAATAAGAAATTAATGATAGATCACTAATAGTTGATGTTTGATTTGAGGGGTTTTATTAATTTTAATGAATTATGTCAAAAATCAAATAATCAGATTAGCATAATTGAGAGGAAGATCTTTAGTTAAGGAAAATAGGGCCTCTGGTTAGACTAACCCAATTTGGGATGATTATATTTGCCCCTCTTTGAATTGATGTGTGATCAACATATTGATTCAAAGAACGTCTGATGTTAACTTCAGAGAATAGTTTGATATAGAGCGATGAAACTACTCATGATTTGATGATTGAGAATTCTTGGCTTGATTGGATGAAATTCATAGATTACACAGATGGTTCTAGTTGGGTGGGATTATCTGCCTGACATTGTTGATGGTGGGATTATAGATGAGTATAGGGATGATCTAGATCAGCACCCATTCCCGCTCTTTACTTAGCTTGAGGAGGTAGCACAAAGGAATGACGAGGAGTTAGATTATGATCCTGCTGATGAGGGTCATGTCAGAGGTAGAGGGAGAGAAGAAAGGGGTGGGAGAGATGGAGGTGGGAGGGATGGAGGTAGAGGTGGCAGAGGTGGTAGAGGCCCTCCTATAGATAGGGGTCAGAGACATGACCAAGATGATAGGGGTAATCATGGTGATGATAGGGGTGGTGGAGGAGAGGAGGGCATGCGTACCTAGGTGAAATTTGTTCCTTTGTGTAGAGATCCTAGGCCTTTATTGCCAAGGCAGCGACAACAAAGAGTGGTAGGAGAGAGACAAACTAGTGAGAGAAAAGATAGTGGTAGACCTCCCCATAGGATCCTCCTAGAGATAGAGGTAGAGACACACATCCTTTATCTCAGTATGAGAGGGAGAGAGAAGTTGAGGGTGTAGATTACTACTTTGGATACGCTACTAGAAGATAGAGACAAGAGGTTAGAAATGATGAGATCTGAGAGAGATTGACAGTTGGATATTTTGAGAGATGAGGAAGACCTGCATGATTGTACTACTACACACCAAGGACAGAAGGCATCATACTACTTTTATTTATATTTCATGGTTGTTCCTGAGCATCAAGGAGCACCATTATATTATACTATTTCTTAGCAGTCAGAGGGAGCCATGCCGCCACCACTTCCTATGCGAGCAGATGTTCCACCTCCTCCCCCTCATGATTAGGTTGAGGGTGGGAGTCAGACTTGATACTTTCCATCATTTAATTTTTTTTATATTGATCCATAGTGATCATTTGGTATGTACTGCATGATACTTGATACATTATTTTTGTCATATTGATACTTGATACAATAGTTCACAAAGGTCACCAAAAATGCTAAGAGCACTATCACCGACAGATAGTTTACAATGTAAAATGACAACACAGTTTAAAGAGAAAACTGACAAACAGTTCAAAGACATCACCGAGGAAAGACTACAGAGCAACCCAAGCACCAATCTACCGAGAGACAACTTTAATTCTGAGAAAGGTGGATCTGAGTTGCATGTCAGATAAAACACTTGAGTTTTATATTTATCTTTATGCTCATCTTTAAAACCATTTCTTGAGGGACAAGTAAAGCATGTGTAATTGTTTTAATTAGTCTAACTAATTAAAAACATGAAAACTGGGAGATCAAGGTCAAGTTGTAAACCTTTGATCATACAGTTTTCATTGAAAAGCATGAAACATAGATAGGTAAATATATTGTATAAATAGATGTAGAAATAAATCAGACGATGATTGTAGCCGTAGTAGACATCTATGGATTAGACAGAAAGGAAAACAAAAGATGAAATCAGTTATGAAGAACAAGATTCAAGGCTAACGAGCAGAACAGAGGTATTAATCAATCACTATATGTGATACACATACATTGTGAACTTAAAGGATCTGTCTTCCGCAATTCAGGATTGCACACTATCAGGTCAACAAGTATTTTTTACTGCATTCTAACGAGTGTATAAAATAGAAGAAATCCTTTAAGAAGGTGGATTCAAAAATTCTTATGTAAATCTCTTAACCGAGTGCACATTTAACAGTGTTGCTAAATATCTTAACAAAGTAGACCTAACCAGTCTAAAATGTTACTACTAACAAGGTAAGATCACCAGAAGTGATCAAACTTGTATCCTTAACTGACACCTTCTATTCTGCAGATAGTGGAGCTTTGTGGGTTTCGTCCCCACCACAATTTTTACCTTCTAACAGGTTTTTTTTGTGTTACCAATTCTTGTGTCATGTGTACTTACATTTCATGAATGTTTACATGCAATTAAGTTTATGTTTTGATATTAAATGCATAAGGTAGAATAGCATCAATGGTTGGTAAAGAAAGCACAAAATACTAATGGATAATTGATAAAAAGTTTTAAGGGTACTGATTCACCCCTCCCCTCTCAGTACACACCATTCCATTATTCCAACAATTGGTATCAGAGCTAGATCTCTTATTTTAAAAAGTTTAAATCACTTGAGATAAAAGATCATACAATGGAAAGGTATAAGCTAGACAAGAATATTGAGAATCAAAAGTTGTAGATATAGATCTTTTATGAGTAATACAAAGAAGCAAGAATCAAGATGAGAGAGCTACTGAATGAAAGAAAAGTTATGGCATCTCACTGCAATGAAATAGACTATCATGAAGAAGAGATACCTGATTTGTTTGAGTCATCAAGATCCACATCTAGCAATACATCAAACACATCTGAAGGAAGCATTACAAGTCTGAATAAAATCAATCAAAATCTGACAGAGCAAGTAAAGGTACTACAAGTCAGTCAAGAGACACAAATGGTAAGGATGATTGATGTTATGAATAATGCTAGACAAGCTGAACAAGAGAGAGCATTAGCTATTTATGATAGGAGGAATATCATTGAAAAGATACAAGAAAGAGAGACTGAAATACAGAGACTTATTGAGCATCATCATGAGATCATGAATCAAATAGTTCTTATGATTCATGAGGAAAACCGAGTGAACATAGAACTCAATGGGAAATTAGAAGCTATTGGTGAGATAAGAGAATAAAATGACAAACTGAAGCATGAAGCAAGGATTCAGAAATAACACAATGATATGATCAAGAAAGCTGAAGAAAGTACAAAAAGAATGGATGATTTTCTGGATGGACAAAGAAGACTCAACAACAATACCGGTTTAGGGTATACCAAGCATGGATAATAATCAAACCAAGCTGATCAAAAAGATGTCTACACAAATCCAAGACCAAGGAAGCAGTCATTCAATCACTGTGGAAAACTAGGCCACACATCAAACATTTGTAGGAGCAAAGCTAAACGTATTCCTAAATCCACATATAAATTCATAGGTAAATGTTATAATTGTAACAAGCATGGACACAAAGCACATGAATGTAGATCTAAGATTTAACAACAAAAGAAGGAATCCTACATGGAAAAATATTGTTCCACTTGAAAAATTCATGGGCACACATCTCGTGATTGCAGGAAAAAGAAAAAGAAACCATGGAAACCAAATGCACAAGAAAATTCTTATCAACTGAGAAGAGTCACTAACTCATATGTTTGGGATCATAACACATGGGAAAATTGTACAGCATGTGGTAGATATGGATACATAGGTGCAAACTACATGAGGAAATGGACAAGAAAGTCTAGAAGCTGGACTAACTCTGGAATGACATGCTTACACTGTCATAAGGTCGGACACCTAAGCAAGGAATACAAAGACCGAGTGACAGAGTCAAGCCATTTTTCCAATGGAAATACCATTGAATACATCGGGAAGATGAGAAACAAAATTTGGAGGAAAGCTAAAAACACTAATTATGTTGGACCAAGCAATACAATTAGTGACACCTTATCTAATGGATCTGGTGATATCACCACCTCCACATAAGCAGAACAAGTAAGTATGGAACTGCACTATATAAAGCTATATTTTACATCAGTTCCAATATAAATTGATAAAATACCAAACTAACATGAATAAAGATGCACTATGGTATTACTTGTTATGAATTTGTGAATCCAATATCATCGGTCAATGCATACTGAGAATTGTCGGTATACATATAAAAGCCAAGTTGTTAATTTAAACCGAGCATCGTCGGTAATCTTGTAAAAAGATAATGAATTCTTTGCTACATACCACGCGCCATTGGTGAACATGTGAAAGGTCAATTGAGTTGACACTTACCCCAAGCATCACATTCTCACCAAGGATAAAGTTGGTATGTTTCCTGAGCAACTCCGTCTTCGACCACCGATAAGTAGGTAAAGAATTTATTGCACCACTTAGGGCATCATCTATAAAAGGGTGACGTAAAGCTCATTCTTTCACAAAGTGATTAAGAGTGAAGAGTAGAGTGACCAACAATGACCAGATTGCAGAGAAATTCAAGAACATTCATGACTACTCTGATAGATTCACAGCAGTTACAACAGATAAAGTGAGTATCTAAGACTCACCGAGAAAACAGATCATTTACAAAAAAAGCCCTAATTTCACAAAAACATGGAAACTACTTCACAAGTTTCCAAGATAAAGAATGAAAAGGATAAAAAGGTTAATCTGGTCAAGAAATCTACATGTGAAGAGCCTAAGTACAAATTTTTCCCCAAGGTTTCTTCACAACCTGATGACGTTGGAGCATTCTTAAGCATACCACCTAGGGTTTTAATAGTCGAGGATGTTCGAGCCCATATCCATTGAAAAGTTGCAAAAATAAAAGATTTTGAAGTTGAAGAAGCTTACATGAAGCTTTGAAAAGATGAAAACATTAAGGATGAACATAAACACATTGAGGTAAAAGGGTTGACAAATGCCATAATGTTCCTGAAGTAATTCAAAACCGAGTGGATTCGGATAGTACTCAGCAAAGTACATGAGAGGAAAATGTGGTTAGATGAACCAAAACCAATCACCAAGGATGTAATATATGTAGTAACCAATTATCCAGTAACCAACAAGGTCAAAGCACTCAAACATCCTCCTCACCCTGATATAGAAAAGATGATAGGTGCAGTATGGGATGGCAGAGGTTTAAAGGTAAAATCCATCATCGATCCAGAACTGAAGTTCAGTGCATGTCTACTGGGATACAAGGTATTCCAAGCCAGTTGGTTAAATAGTATAGCATGTGGAGCAGTTGACACTTCCCATAACATTGTGAAGAAGGGATTACAGCTGGACATATCTGAGCTTCTACTGAAGAAAATAGAGGAGAACATTTGGACCATTAGATCAGAAAAATCTAATTCATGTAAGTTTGTATCACTCCTCATGTGTACATTTTTCTATTTCCATAACTTCTTCCTATCTATCAGTAATGTCAATTGGGACACTACCCGACCAGTAATAATTCAAATTAGTCAATTTATTAAGTCACTAGGAGACAAATTTACATTAGTCATTGATGAATAATTCACTACCTTTAAGGACAAAATGAAGAAAAGGATGAGGATACCTGAACAACTAGTAGAAAAGTTTAAGGATGACATATGCTTCATATTGGATACCGACACCACTTTAATAAAACTAGTTGTACCAAGAACAACATGGTTGGCACCTCTAGATTATGAGATCAACATTGATTGGGCCACAAATTCTATTGAAGCCTTATTGAATGAACCACTAGACAAAACATTGCCAAGATTTGGAACTTATGTAGAAGCTAAGGCTAGAATCAAAATAAGCTTAGTTGTAAAGGAGATAGACCAAAATAAGAACACAATCATCAAAACACTTGAGAATAAACTTTCGGTAGATGATAAGGATTTGGAACAAGAGGTCACCGAGGGACAGTCACCCGTCAGTGCAGGTGAAGAATTGAGTGACTCTGAGTCTACAAAGTTTGATTCACCACCAATAAAGAAACCAAGGACTACTGTTGCATCAAGAACAAGGATTCAGACTACCAAAGATGCGAATTCCTTACCGATGAAGAAAGGTATAGTCAGGACCTATAAGAGAAAGCCTCAAACTAGGAAATAGGCACCGAGGAAAAGAAGAAAATACATCAGAGGTAAAGAGGACAAATATGACACTGCACAAGATGAGAGTGAACAAGAACTCAACCTGAAAAGCACAAAGTTCCTATGAAAAATGATGATATTTCTGCATCAATCATCAAGACAGGTAGCATATCAAATGCTAAGATAAGGCAATGGCTAACCTTATCCCCTGAGGATCAGAATAAGATTGAAGAAGCCATCATTCAAGAAATGATTGCATTCAAATATGTACTTGTACAGTTCAATAAGATGATGCCACAAGGACTTAATGACATAATATCTACAAGGTGGACTTATGCATTGCATACCAAGAAGCAGATAAGGGAAAGATCCCTAGTCACAATTATGCCACCCAAATCAAAAGTTGAGGAAATTGGTGAAATGATGAAGAAGCATACAAGGAAATTCTTAGTCAAGATGAGAGCATACAAGGTACTGGAGGGAAAATTAATTGAGCTTGATAAAGAAAGTGATGAAACATGGAATAAAATATTCAATCCACCCAAGGAGGATTCAAGCCCTGAGTAGGGATTAGCCCTTACCAAGAACCCTCATTATAAAGAGAAAGAGGCCACACCGAGCCCAATCTTCATACATGATACCAATGACATCAATCCTGTTGAATTGACAACACAGACAAGCAATGCCATGGATGATGTACCTTAGATACTTCAATAATTAGTAGACTCAACATAGGTCATCATCAAAGATATAACACTTATTAATGATTTTGATGATGAGCCCAAAAAAGATGAAGATATAACTATTGCCACCAAGAAGGAAAAGAAAACAGAAATGGATACCACGGATGGTACACAGGTAAATATACCAAGTGACATACCACTATTGATACAAGCTATCAATATCATAATAGAGGCAAAGGAGAAGACACCTAAACCTAAAGCAACCACACTGATGGACACTGGTGATGATCAAGGGAAGCAGACAGATATAATTGGAGAGAAGAAAGATCCAAGTGGAGAGGAGAAAATAGGTGATGTTGCTGACAAGAACACAAAGGGTGAAAAGGTTGCAGATATAGACAAGGTTGATGTGGAGACATCCACTACCAACCAATAGGTCAATATCAAGAAGCAACCAAAAGACACAATACCTCCCACACAATCACCGAAGCAATAAAAAGAGCATGAACTAGCCATAGTTCTACATTCCCTTGCTTCCACTACGATTGCAAAGAACAATAAGAAGAATGAGAATCTAGTAACATTGGATGAAATCATTGATATACCAGACTGTGATCCTAGAACATTGGATCCAGAGTCACTTACAAAGTATGCTAAACTTTGTAAAAGAAAGGGAATTCAGGACAAACTTAGGAAGGAGCACAAGAACTCCCAAGTCCTAGAGAACACAAAGGAAATACTTTTGTGGATTGTACCTGACATAGATATTGATCAAAGTGAACCTATACTTGATCAATTAGTAGTTCTTACTAATGCCATCACATCACAGAATATAGATGCAGACAAGGCAATTGAAGAACGTGCTGAGTAGAAGTGTCTATACAAGCTTACTGAGAAAATCAGCCAGGAAGTGGCAGAACAAAAGGTAACACTTTCTAAATTATTTTACTACTATAGAATCAATAATATCAGAAGTAGTAAAATTAATTTAGAAGTTATGCACATTAGCAACTTTCACTATCGAGCAAAGTGACAAGATGGCCAAAATTGATGAAGCTCTTAAGGCAAGTGCACAAGGTCTCACAACCAATGACAATGCATTCAAGTTGCATTATGAGGAGCTTGTAAAATCTAAATGGTTGTGACATGAGATTCAAGAGGTAGAATCCAAACTCTGAGATGAGCTAACCAATCTCCAAGCTCTACTACTACCCAATCTCACATTACTACAACAACATATGACTTCAGCAAGAACATTGATTGCCAACCTGGAGATGTCTGTTACAGAGAGCATATATGATATGCATGCTAGACTCACCTTGGAAATCATGACCCTTGAGAACCTCAAAGAGAAATAGGAAAATAAAATGGAGGACATTCAAAAATCCCACTCCCACATTTTTGAAAAGTTGTAAGTATTACACCTTTGTCATTATTTCACAAAAAGGGGGAAATGATATGATAAAGGGGGAAATAATAGAAAAGGGGAAATGATAAGCTGAAAGGGGGAAATGATAGAAGAGGAAATATATGTATAAAATAAAATGTAACATGTACATATACTATATCAAGGCATGCACATAGGGAGAGTCATATTGACAAGGTAAACATTTTTGGTGTACATACTAAACATTTCAGTTTTGCATATATCAGTTTTTTATACTAATTCCAAAGGAGGAGATTGATAATCCTAAAGGATAATATTTTATCATTAGTATACAAAGGAAACAAGTTTTTTAACTATCGGTAATATGAACACCAAAAGACAAGTTTATAGTGAAACCTGACACAACAATTCACAAAGGTCGCCAAAAATGCTAAGTGCACTATCACCGACAGATAGTTTATAGTGTAAACTGACAACATAGTTTAAAGAGCAAACCGACAGACAGTTTAAAGACATCACCGAGGAAATACTACAGAGAAACCTAAGCACCAGTCTCCCGAGAGACAACTTTAATTCTGAGAAATGTGGATCTGAGTTACACGTCAGATAAAACACTTGAGTTTTATATTTAGATTTATGCTTATCTTTAAAACCATTTCTTGAGGGACAAGTAAATAATATGTAATTGTTTTAACTAGTCTAACTGATTAAAAACATGCAAACTAGGAGATCAAGTTCAAGTTGTAAACCTTTGACTATAGAGTTTTTATTGAAAAGTGTGAAACCTAGATATGTCAATATATTGTATAAATAGATGTAGAAATCAATCAGACAATGATGATTGTAGCCACAGTAGACATCTATGGATCAGACAGAGAGTTTTATGTTGATGGACAAAAAAAGATGAAATTAGTTATGAAGAACAAGATTCAAGGCTACCGAGAAGAACAAAGGTATTAATCAATCACTATAGGTGATACACATACATTGTGAACTTAAAGGATCTGTATTCAGCAATTCAGGATTTCACACTATCAGGTCAACAAGTATTTTTTAATACATTCTAACAAGTGTGGAAAATAGAATAAATCCTTTAAGAAGGTGGATTTAACAATCCTAATGTAAATCTCTTAACTGAGTGCACACATAACAATGTTGCTAAATCTCTTAACTAAGTAGACCTAACCAGTCTAAAATGTTACTCCTAATAGGGCAAGATCATCAGAAGTGATCAAAATTGTAGCCTTAACTGGCACCTTCCATTTTGCAGATAGTGAATCTTTCTGGGTTTCATCCCCATCGCAATTTTTACCTTCTAATAGGGGTTTTCTATGTTACCAATTCTTGTGTCATGTGTACTTAGATTTCATGAATATTTACAAGCAATTAAGTTTATGTTTTGATATTACATGCATAAGGTAAAATAGCATCAATGGTTGGTAAAGAAAGAACAAAGTACTAATGGTTAATTGATAAAAAATTTTAAGGCTATTGATTCACCCCTCCCCTCTCAGTACACACCATTCCATTATTCCAACAATTGGTACTAGAGATAGATCTCTTATTTGGAAAAGTTTAAATCACTTGAGAGAAAAGATCATACAATGGAAAGGTATAAGCTAGACAAGAATATTGAGAATCAGAAGTTGCAGATACATATCTTCTATGAGAAATACAAACAAGAAAGAATCAAGATGAGAGAGCTACTGGATGAAAGAAAAGTTATCGCATCTCGCTACAATGAAACAAACTATCATGAAGAAGAGATACCTAATTTTTTTGAGTCATCATGATCTACATATAGCAATACATTAGACACATCTGAAGGAAGCATTACAATTCTGAAAGAAATCAATCAACATCTAACACAGAAAGTAAAAGTACTGAAAATTGGTATAGAGACACATATGGTAAGGATGATTGATGTAATTTATACTTATAGAGAAGCTGAAAAAGAGAAAACATTAGCTATTGATGATAGGAGGAAGATCACTGAAAAGATACAAGAAAGAGAGACTGAAATATAGAGACTTACTAAACATTATCATGAGATCACCAATCAAATAATTCTTATTAGTCATGAGGAAAACCAAGTGAGCATAGAACTCAATGGGAAATTAGAAGTTATTGGTGAGCTAAGAGAAGAAAATAAGAGACTGAAGCATGAAGTAAGGATTCAAAAATAGCACAATGATATGATCAAGAAAGATGAAGAAAGTACAAAAAGAATGGATGATTTTCTAGATGGACAAAGAAGAATCAACAATAGTACCGGTTTAGGGTATACCGAGCATGGAGAATCATCAAACCCAACTGATCAAAAAGATGTCTACACAAATCCAAAACCAAGGAAGTAGTCATGCAGTCACTATGGAAAACTAGGCCACACATCAAATGTTTGTTGGAGCAAAGCTAAAGGTATTCCTAAATCCACATCTACATTCATAGGTAAATGTTATAACTGTAACAAGCATGGACACAAAGCACATGAATGCAAATCTAAGGTAAAACAACAAAATAAAGAATCGTACATTGGAAATTATTGTTCCACTTGAAAAATGCATTTGCACACATCTCTTGAATGTAGGAAAAAGAAAAAGCAAGCATGGAAACCAAAAGTACAAGAAAATGCTTATCAATCAAGAAGAGTCGGTAACTCATATATTTGGGATTACAAGACATAGGAAAATTGTACAACATGTGGTAACTCATATCATACCTGAAGCCTTAATCACTATAGCCTGATGTTCTACCTGGTGGTTATCAACCGCTACAAAAACTCTATGGGAGCTACCCATATCTCCAACAGTGGACTCTGATGTTGTAGTGCATTCACCACCTCCCTGAGGGAAGTCCCTAGCTAAGTGCCCCATGGAACCACAAGAGTAACATGGCCCTCGAGTCTGAAACTGGATGCCCTGGGGTCTAGAGAACTGTGAGCCCCTATCCTGCTAGAACAACTAAAACCACCCCTCAAGAACTGTTTTGTCCAAGTTGGGGATGTAGATGATGCCTGGAACCTCTAGTCCTTTCTAGGACACTATGTCTGCCATTGTTTGGGCTTGGAGCCCTCTTTCCCCTGAGGATCCCTCTATCTCTGTCCTTAATGTGACTACTGCTGAGGTGGAGGGGGTTTGTAAGACCCTGATAAATGTCTGTTATTATTGTTACCCTTCCAATGTGATTTCTGATAGCCTCAACTTTGTGGTATGGAATCTTGGTTATGAGATCGATATCGTGAATCATGTCCTATACCCTGAACCTCTTCAGTAATCAAGGCTTTTTCTACTACCTCTTGAAGGTTCCCTAGTGCTTCCATGCGCACTAGACCTGATATAGATGCATTCAACCCCTTTACAAAGTGGTTGACCCTGATCTTCTCGTCTCTCATGTACTCCACATAGGGTAGAAGCTCAAGGAACTTACTCTCATACTGCATGACGGTGAGTCCCCTCTGCTGAAGTTCATGGAACTCATCTAGCTGTCGCTGTCTATAGTGCTCAGATAGGTAAAGGTTTTTGAATCTCTCTAAGAAAGTGCTCCATGTGAGGGAGTCAATAACTAGATTACTCTTTAACTCCTTTGTCCTCCACCAAGTAGAGGTTGTACCTCTTAGAAAGTGGATAGCAAAGCATGCCCTCGTATTGCTCCCATAAGGGTACAATCCAAAGCACCTCTCGAGACTCAAAAGAAATACCTTGGCCTCAATCCCACCTATGGCTCTTGAAAAAGGTGATGGATTAAGGCATATTAGCTCCCTAATCTGGTCCCCTATGTCACGAGGTTCTCTCTCAAAATTTGAAGGCACTACCTCTGGAGGTGACATATCATGTACTGACTCACCCTCGTGGTCAGCTTGCTCCTCCATAATCCTAGGTGGGGGACTCCTACTTTGCTCACGCGTTGCACCCCCAGGCCCTACCTGCTGATCACCCTGCGACATCCTATCCAAAATGATTCCAATCAAATTCTGAAGAACATTAAGTACATCTTGATTGGGGTTGGGTGGTTGCTTAGGAGGAGGTCTATGCTCCTCTCTAGCACCCCCTACATCTTTCTCTACCTGAACTCATACTGCTGAGTCACTTTTACAGCCTTGTCCATGGGCATGAGCTTGCCGCTTTATAAGAGGAATCCTACACAAACATGAGAAGGGTATAATTTGAAGGTAATGTTGTAGCTTTGAAAAGAATGTTTAAAGTTGTTGCGATTGTCTTTCCTAAGTTTGAAATAGTTTGATAATGTTGAAACAATGTGTTTTAAATTTGTGAAACATAGTGGGTTTAAGGTTCCAATGTTGAAACATGGCTCTGATACCAAGTGTCATGCCCAAAACTTTTGCATCCAAAAGTGCAACAACTTTTTTTTTGAAAGGTTTAAATAAAGTCTTACGGATCACAGTTAAGGGTTTGCTAAGCGTGTAAAATTAGATCTGCAACTACCTCTAGGAGTCCTAGGTTGCAATATAATGATAACACTTCTAGATTCATGGGGGATCATGTCCTTATGAAAACATCCCTCAACCTTGAAAGAAAATATAATTTTTGGTTAGACAAGTTTACTAGAGGGACTTACTTATACCATTCTAATTATGGCTAAGAATGTGTTTCAAAGATTTTTTAAACCTAAACCATGATTAGAATTCTCATAATTAATCTTACTAATGCTTAGTACTTACTAATTAAATAATAATAATAATAATAATAATTTCAACTTTACAAGTGATTTCACAAAAACACTATCTTTACGATGGCCAATAGATTGGCCACATATATTGGTCTCATAAAAATAACATTATTGGGTTAAATATTATTTCTTTGACTTTTTAATTGATGGCTAAATTAAATTAAATTTAATATTAAATTAAACTATTTTAATTTCAAGACTAGAAATCTGAATGCAAGATTAAAAATAAATTAATGTTGGGTTTTAAATTTTCACTAAAAGAAACTTAACTAAAAGCCCAATATTATATTCCACTAAGGTTTTCGATTTCATTATCTCTTCTTTTTTTTTAAAGTAGATTATAATATTAAGAAGGATGGTTATAATCGAATCTCTAAGGGCACATTATAAATAAATAATTTAATTGAAAAGTTAATTAATCTAAGAGACATCGATGTATCAATTTTAAATTGCTAATGATAATTAACTTAGTTTATTATATCTTTACTCCAAGATTAAATTTAGCTATAGTCTTATATATTATAATGTCGTTTAAATTATTACATATAAAATAGAAGTTTATTAATTTAAATATCTCAATGTTATTTCACATGTTAAAATATTACATCCACCAATAATTATCTTAAGTCAACATATTAAACAATTTAGAAATGAATTTACAAAAGCACAAATAAATTACCCTTTTAGAAATAAATAAGAAAAGTTTCCCACTAAAAGTTACTTTCCTTTTTTTTTTAAAAAGCAAAAATCATTTTCTCTCTCATATTTTGCATGCCTTAACTTAATTCGAAATTAGGGTTAGGGTCAAAATATGAAGTGGCAAAGAAATACATTTTCTTTGTTTTCTCCTCCATT
>MU224552.1:5923234-5940207 GCA_018584345.1 Thuja plicata
TATATATATAGTTCAAAAACTTATTGCATTATTGTAGATTTGTAGAATATATAAGTATGTATATATGTTGTTCAGAACTTATTACATTATTCCAGATTTATAGAATATATAAGTATGTATATATGTTGATCAAAACTTATTACATTATTTTAGATTTACAGTATATATATATATATATATCCCAATATGTATATGCATGTTTTCAAATTTACAGAGAATATGTAAAAAAAATACATTTTGAAAATATATACATATGTAAACAGAAATGTATGTACTTTAAAGATTTGAGAGTCACCACTAAAAGGGCCACTAGAAACTCATGGGGAAAATGAAAGACTCTCAATGGTTTCTCTTCCCCAAGCTCTTACTACTTTATAAAGATAGATCCTAGAAAGGAAACTCAAAAAGGTAAGCAAAGTCTTTGCATATAAATGGAAGGGTGGTCTATCCAAGATCATGCCTCCAAAAGGTAATTTTCGTCCATCTTGAAAATCCAACTTTTGGGAGGGTCTTTTGGTCAACCAAGGGTTATCCTAGGGTTAAAAATGACCCTCACACATAGGTATATCAAGTGGGCTATCTAAAAATGACCCTAACACACCCCTAGGCACTTTTCTAACCCTTCAAATGTCCACTTAAAGAATACTCACAAAATTCAATTGAAATGACCACACCTCCAGCTCCCTAACCAAGATATGCACATGGGGATTCACTATGGTACTAACCTAGGTAGGTGGACACCCAATCCGCAAGTGGACATGTCATGGTCCTAAGTACATACATAAGTACCAGGTGAGACATACAAACACTTACACATCACTACACACATGACATATCCACTTAAGCATAAGGCACAAAGAATTTAAATATGAAATTAACATTTATGAGCTAAATACAAACAATCAAACATTTACATTTACAAATTAAATCATGATACAATGAGGTCTTGTCTCTCATTAGACGCAACCTTGGCTTTAACTAAATTCACATATACCTATGTTTGGTTCCCCAGTTTTAATACCATGGTCTCATACCTACACACTGAATCCAAATATCAGTAGTCCAAGGAGCTAAAATATGCTTCACAAAGAAATAAACAATATTCAAAACCTTATTGAAACATCTGCATACTAAATTTAATCACCTAACATCATAAGCAATTATAGTTCCATTTAAGCATATAACATAAAGTAAAATTCACACTACATCCTAACTCAATTAAATGTCAATTTCTAATAATTCTCATATCATCATTAATTCATCACATAATCATAATGTTTTCCCAAATCAAATGTATTGTAATAAAAGATCCTTAATAGAAACATAATTTAGTTCATCATGTGCATCATAAAGTAACATGTGTCCAACATCCAAAATTATCAATACACGACATAAAGCATAAAATTCATAGTGCATCAAAATATAATATATCACGTGCTAATTCTATCATAAGAAAAAATCTGGAAAGCTACGATGGGGCTCGGGGTGAGGCCTCACAGTATGGATGCACCTATGGATGTATGCATTCCTTTATTGCTTTCTGACTTCTCTGTAAGAAAAGTATTGATAATATGCAAATACATGCATGCTTTTCTTTTATTTTAGATGATACTCATGCAAAATTTATGCAGATGCTTATGCCATTCTATGAATATGAAACAAAAAATATATATCAGTGAATAGATTAAATAGTAAAACTTTGATTTGATTGAGATAGGAAATCATTCTAAGCTCAAGTAATCAGGCAAGTTTAATGTCACTAATATGAATCATGAATGCAACTAATTTTAAGACCTTCTACGACTGTCACTGATCATTCACAATAGCATTTATCATCATAAAGCATTTGTTTAATGGACACCATAGGCTAGTACAACCTTCATTGATAGAGTTCAACCATCATAAAAATATGACTCCTACCTTAATCAGATACAATGTCAAAAATTAACCTAAGCATCAGGGCATAAAGGCCAGGATGAGTTGCTAGTTATTTCCTTTTGATGTAACAACCTTCTTATATTCATGTGTAATATATGATATGTAACCCGCAATGACCCTTATATTAATGTTAATATCCTTGGGTACATAATGTTGCGTACACCTTACTAAGAGTTTAGTTTTATACAAACAAATAGACAAGGAGAATGGTCCACTTCAACATAGCTTTCAGATAAAGAGGGTCAGGATATATGTGTATTTCCAATCATGATGGAAGCGCTTACCATAGACAAATAGATTATGTGAAGTTTGTAGGATCATTGAATCAATCACCACAAGAAGAAAACAAAGAAAACATCATGCCCCTTGTCCTTGCTTCTCTAGTCAGTTTATAGACATCATGGAGTTACTTGGAAGACATAACAATAAAAAATTGATACCAATAGACATCAGACATAGAAAATTAATCAGTTATTTATATGCCACTAGTCAGAAGACATCATTGAGATATTTCAAAGAGTCATGATCAATACAAATCAAGAGAACTCTATTTTTTATTACTGGTGTTTAGGAACACCTTTGATTAATCAGTTTTAGAAAAGATATTATCAACCATAGATTAAGTTTTATCAATGTAGTATGTGAAGTGTATATTTGTGTTTGGATAAGTATAGTGGTGTAGAAAACACCTTTTTTTAATCAATTTTACCATTAATTGGAATCCGATGGAGTGTTGAGAAACATTGTTGATTAAAATGTTGAGAAACACTAGTGTGGTGTCTATTAAAGGGAGGTGGTATTGAGAAACACCTTTGTTTGTGATAGTGATAATGATTGTTTTTAGCCAGTATTAAGAAATATTGTTTTATGTTAGTGGAAAACTTTCCTACATAGTGACCTAGGATGACAAAGTATGACGGACCAACCTCTGACTCACATAAATGACCTAACTGCTGAAATTGCTAGGAGAGATGCCCCCAGTGAAGTATGATCATCCTAAGACTCGAATATAGACAAATTCCAGGCAAGGAAAGTAGAACATTGGAGAGCTTAGGTCCAGCTGATGTCATGAAAGTGACCAAAGGATATGCACAAGAAGGAACTTTTAATATGAGCCCACTGCAAGAAATGTATTAATATATGGAGCAAAGATGATAAGTGGAACCTATTTACCAGGTTTTCACCACTTGGAAAATTTCTATTTTTTCTACCAAGACACGTGTTTACCAAGAATACTCTTTTTTCAGGACTTTTTCACTATTTTTTATATTTTCTGCTTTTCTACTATTTTTGGCTTTCTTCAGGATCAATTGTTGGTGTACAATCCCTTTGGCTTAATGTCAAGAATAGAACCTTTTCAAGTGTAGAGTGTTGATACGATCAAGGAGAACATCTCCTTTAGGCATAGCTAGCTGATAAGCTCATAATCCAAAAGTTGTTATGATAACAAAGGGTCCCAGCCAATTGGGTTCAAACTTTTCCTTTTGCTCTTTTTTTGCTGATTCTTAGGTTTTTCCCTAAGTATTAGATCTCCAACTTGAAATTGTCTAGGTTTTAATTTCTTATTGTATCCTCTTGAAATCCTCTTTGATATACCTTTAGGTGATCAAATGCATGTTGCCTATGTTCATCCAACATTTCAAATTCTTGGACCTGATCTATGCGGTATTGTTCATCTGTGACAAGACCTTTTAATTATACTTGCTAAGAAGGGATTTTGACTTCTATTAGTAAGACTGCTTCTGCGCCATAAACAAGAGCAAATGTTGTGGCTCTCGTTTGTGTTCTGATGCTGGTCCTATAGGCCCATAATGCTGGATTTAGTTATAAATGCCAATTTTTTCCATATTTACTCTCAGTTGTATGTAGAATTTTGAGAATATTTTTTTTAATGCCTCGGCTTGTCCGTTACCTTGAGGGTAATAGATTGAAGAACAATGTTGAGTGATTTGGAACTGTGTACAAAGTTCATCTATATCTTGATTCTTGAACTGTCCCCCATTGTCTGTTACAATAGATGAGGGTATCTTGTACCTACAAATGATGTAGTTCAAAATAAACATGGATAATTGTTTCCTAGTGGCTTTGATGAGCGACACTGCTTCGACCCAATTTGTGAAATACTCATTGGCCGTGATGATGTATTTATGTCCACTTGATGAGTTGGGTAGATTTGTCCAACAAGATCAAAGGCCCATTGTTAGAATGGCCAATGTGTAATAAATGGTATCAACTCCCTGGCTGGAGCATGTATGAGATTTCCATGAGTTTAGCATTTTTGACATGTTTTAGCATATTGTATAGCATCTTTTTCCATTGTAGGCCCCTGACCCTTAGGATTTTTTTAGCTAACGAGAGACCATTTGAGTGAGATCCACACACATGTTCATGTACCTATTTTAATGCACGATTAGATTCTTCAAGTTCTAAAAACCTAAGTAGTGTTCCATCAAGACCATGTCTATATAAGTCAGTAGTAATGATTACATAATGCGATTTTGTCCTAATTAGGGATTGTTTCTCATTTCTGGATAGGCCATTAGGTAAGGATTGATCTTTAAGATATGCGTATATACTGCTATATTAGGATGAGTTTTGGATATTGAGGGCACAAATTATTTTGGATTCAAGTCCATCAAATGCAGGAAAGGATAATTCTTCCACCATGAAGTCATAGCGAAACTGATGTTTCTCTAGTTGAAGCATAGATGCCAGTGTTTCCACTGTATTTGCAGCTTTATTTTTCATCCTTGGAATTTGGTGTAATGTAATGAAGACAAAGTATTTCTTGAAATCATCCACCATTTTCTTATAGGGTATCAATTTTTCATCTCTTGTTTGATACTCACCATTTACTTGGTTAATAATGAGTTGGGAATCTCCATATATGGGTAACTCTACATTATTCCACTCTATGGAAAGCTTGAGACCATTCACCAAAGCTTCATACTCAGAGATATTATGAGTACACAGAAACATCAATTTGTAAGCCTTTGGTATTTTATAGCCTTGGTGAGTAACAAATAAGACACTTTCTCCCGATCCTTGTTGGGTAAAGGAACCATCAAAGTACATCTTCCAAGAATGTTCTGTTAAGTGCATAATTGTTTCATCAAGAAATTCTATCATCAAAGGTGTTTCATCCTACAATCGTGACTCAGCCAATTGATCTGCTATCACTTGTCCTTTGATTTATTTTTGGTCAACGTATTCTATATCAAATTCATTAAGTATCAAGACCCATTTTTCTAATCTTCCTTCCAATGTCGCTTACTCATAAGGTACTTCAAAGGATCAATCTTTGCAATTAGCCTCACTATGTGCAAGCATGTAAAGTATCAGTTTATGTGATAAAAAGACAATTTCTAGGAAAGATCTCTTGATCATGCTATAATTGAGTTCATAAGAGACTATTATAATGTTGATATAATAAATTTCTCTGTCTTTCTTAGTGTCATCCTCTTGTGCTAGAAAGACTCCTAGTGATGCTTTTGTAGCTGGAATATAGAGTATCAATGGTTTACTGTGAATGGGAGTCACTAGGATAGGAGGATTTTCTAGATACTCTTTTAATTCCTTGAAATTATTCTCACAGTGCTCATCCCATTTGAAGGTCACTCCTTTATGCAACAACTTTGTGAAAGGTTGCGCTTCGTCTGCTAGTTGACACATGAATCTTCATATGGATTGAAGCCTTCCCTGAAGTGTTCCTATTTGTCTTATATTTTGGGGAAGTTGCATTTCCATGATTTCTTTCAACTTTGTCAGATCTACTTCAATTCCTTTTGCTGAGACTATGAATCCTTGTAGCTTCCCTGATTTGAAACCAAAAGAACATTTCTTTGGATCGAGTCTTAATTGAAATTGCTCCATTCTCTCTAATATTTTCCTTAAATCCTCAATATGAGTTTCTCTGCTTCTAGACTTGACTAGGGTATCATCCACATAGTCCTCCATGTTTTTATGCATCATGTTGTGAAATATTGTTGGCATAACCCTTTGTTGGTACATTTCTCCAGCATTCTTTAGTCCAAATGACATTACATTCAAGCAAAAGGTACCCCATGCAAAGGTAAATGTTGTATTTTCTTGATCTTCGGGTGTAATGTTTATTTGATTGTACCCATAGAAACTATCCATAACTGAGGATGTTTCATATCCTATCATGGGGTCTATAATCATGTCAATGTTAGGTAGCAGGAAATAATCTTTCAAACAAGATTTGTTTAAATATTTGAAGTCCGTGCAAATTCTTATGGATTTATCCACTTTAGAAATAGGGAAAATGTTGGAAATACATCTTGCATAAGCAATGACACTTGTGAATCTAGCTTTCAAAAGCTTTTCCAGTTCTTCTTTTACTAGCAATGTGACATGTGGATGCATTTTTCTCAGTTTTTGTTACAAATGTTTTACCCCAAGAGCAATAGGCAAATGATGCATTATAAATTCAGGATCTAACCCCAGCATGTCATAATAAGACCATGCAAAGTTGATCTTCTTTTCCTTGAGGAATTCACTGCATTGTGTTTTCTCTTCCTCTGATAAGGATTGTGAAATATGAACTATCTATGGAGCTTCAGTTGTCCCGAGATTGGCTGGTTGTGTTGGTTCTATCAATATTGAAGACCTTTCTTGGAAATGATCAAGAAGGATATCAAGAGTCTCATCCTTTGGAGGCTCTGAGAGGTTTTCACCATAATTTCATTTTTTCTTTTTCTTTTTCATTTTGAGACTAAGAAACTTGATATCCTCATTTATTATATTTGTGCTCCTTGCACTGGTGGAAGATGTATAAGGTTCACAACCATTCAAATAGAAAGCCAAGGTATAGTCATTAGGAAATCTTACTATGTCTATGAGCTTGGATTCAGTCTAGTCAGGTAATTATGGTTTTATCGATGATAGGGATCCAGAGGATTCTAAAGACAACACCATGTTAGTATCAATACTATTAACCAGTAAGACGAGTTCTGTTAAGTTAGCTTCTATAGTAATTATATCATTAAGAGTCTGGTTGACATTATTAGTGTCATTGTTAGTGTTATGTAAACATAACTCTAGCGATCTAATGTTGGAGCTTTCTCCTTCTTCTCTTTCTCTCACCCGATCAAGGGATATTCTTATTGGAACCATCTCTAATCTTGATCTTGGTCTAGGAACATTGTTGGAATTTCTATCTTCTAATACTCTTTGATATTCTTCTTGTCTTATTAAGACTCCTGTGTCTGCATCAATCATACTCGAGATTATTATATTAGCTAATCATGTCATAATGTTCCTGATGTCTGTAGTATTAAAAATTTCTCCTTTGTCATGTGAAGGTGCAAATTTATGGATCACATCTATCTCAATATCCATAGTAACATCAGACATCTGATCCCATTCATAATCATGTGTATCTGAGATATTATCATCAGATCAGCCTAGGAATTTGACAATTGTTATTTGATGAACCCTAGTTTCTATTTGGGGATCAAAGTGTGGTAAATCAAGGACATGTGTGATTGTAACCAATTGCCCCCAATTTGGATGTATAATTTCCTATTTTCCTATAGAGGATAGCTCTTCCATGATATTTGAGCTGCTTGTTTCTTCTCTAGTACTTCCTCTTTCTTCTTGTTCTAGATGTGCTCCTTCATGATATTCATCCTCTTTCTGGACTTCATGAGGATTAACCACTCCTTCTTCCTATTCCTCTAATTTTTGGACATCTATTTGTTGCAATAATGGTGTATGGTGCTCTGATTGTTCTCTTAGGTGAATGGGTATGTAACATTCCCCTTGATATTCAATATTCTCAGCTCCTAGATGCTACAATCTCTCACATGTCCATGGTATTCCTTCTACTTCCTCTTCTTCTTCATCATTTTCTTTATTGAATATTGGACCATCTCTTAGGGTAATCTATTTGATTCATTATTGAAGCCCACTCCTATTTTGTCTTTTGTGTTCCAGAACTCCATGTGTATTGGTTCAAGGAGTCCTTTACCTTTGTCTCATAAAGGTCATTTCCCTTTGTAACTAATTCATTTCAGGATATCATAACCTTTTCCATATTTGTTTGGAGATATTTCCACATGTTTTACTTCACTCTCCTCCTTCTCCTCTTTATATAGCCAATATAAGACTGTTTTATCCTCATTTTCTTCTTCTCCAGAGATTGTAGCTTTGACCATACCAGTGGCTTCATGAATAGATAATACTTTTGATGCAGAAGGTGTAAATGACATTGATGGTCGACCATATGATTCTGGGGACATGGTCAGATTACCCAATGATTGTGTTGTATCCAGTTTATATTCCCCCACGCTGGTTTCTTTAAGTTTTAAAGATTTCCCAAAGCTTCTCATTACCATGTCTTTTAAGGTTTTATCTTGAAACTCTTTAGGAACTTCCTTTTTGTGAGGAACCATGCTATCTGCCTTTACATTGTTATTGGAGTATCTTGAATCTTCCAGAATTTTAACTTCTACTCTGTTGTGTGGAAATTTGATGCATTGATGATAAGTGGATGGAATCGTCTGCATGTCATGTATCCATGGTCTTCCCAATAGTATGTTGTAAGCTAATGGTAAATCAATAACTTGGAAGATCTCATATCGTTCTATTGGACCTATTCTAATAGGTAGCACCAATATTCCCTTGGATGATCTTTCTTCCTCATCATAAGCTTTAATGGTTATCTTTCTCCGTGGATCAATTGCATGCTCTGAAAACCCTAGCACCTAGACCAAACTGAAGGTTAAAATGTTCAAACCCGCACCTCCATCTATCAATACATGCTTTACACAATGTTTATGAATCAAAACCTCAATGTGTAAAGGTTGACTATGTGGATGATTCGAGGATTTTTCATCTTCTTTTGAAAAAAGATAGATAATGAGGAGACATTATAAGACCAACCATAGCCTAGAATTTATCTATATCTATGTCTTTTGGGACATTGGTTGTATGCAGGGCTTGTTCAAGGACTTTCCTATGTACCAAAGAGATCTTTAGTAACTCAAACATGGATATTTGAGTTAAGGTTCTTTGCAATTTATCTATCAGGTTGTAGTTGGCCGATGGTGAGGAAACCATTTGTTTTGATGCCACCGGTTTTGGGATTGTGATAATAGGTGGTTTAGATGGTGTTGTCTATTTTGATGAGGAGTTAACTGCCTTAATTGTCACCTATGCTTGAATTCATGTTATTGCATTCGAATGTGCAGCCTTGTATTTGGCACCTTTGATAGTGATCATATTGATTGATATGTCTTTTTCTTCCAATATGTTGATCACATTATTGTTATTAGAATAGGTATAGTTAAATGCATTTCCTTTAGACTTGGAGACTTCTCGTTTTTCATAGTTAGGAAATGGTTTCGTCAATTTTGTATGATCCTCATTCAAAGTGTGTCCTTCCACCTTGATCTTATCTCCATCTATGATATCTTGTACGACATGCTTAAGTTTTACAGAGTTATTGGTCTTATGTCCTTTGTTTTGATGAAAGACACAATAATAGTTATCGTTCCACCACCTTGGTTTCACCTCTAGTTCACGTGGTTTTGAATCTGATAGGGTAATGATCTTATTATCCAAAAGAGTCTTCAAAACTATCTCAAGGGTTTCTCCCAATGGAGTGAATGTACACTTGGGTCTAGCAGCCCATGTCTTATTCTTGTTTGTCTCATTATTCATTCTTGGAATTTTTGTCTTAGCCTCTTTGTTTTCTTGTAGACTACTTGTAAGATTGAACACGGCTGGTTTAACATTCACATTTTATGCCTCTACAACTCCATCATTAACAACATTTTTGTTCTTGTTACACCATTTAGGTTTATCTTTGTTGTTATAATTGTTGTTATCAGATGACTTTTTCTCTTTGTAAAGCGTGATTTCTCCTCTTCTAACCATGACATCTTCATCTCGAATGACATTTTTAATCACTCTATCAAAACTAGGAGAATCTTGAATTTGAAGAGCATAATTCATTTCTTGTACCAAGTTATTTATGAAGATTTACATCTTCTCTGATTTAGGTATTTTTCTTGAGTACCTCGCGAACATTTTTCTCCATCATTGTAAGAAAATGATAGAAGGTTTGCTTGTTCATTGTTGTGTTACATAGGTCCATCATAGTAGTAGTGTGTTTTATCTTATATGAGTATTGTTGGAAGAACCTCTGGGTCAATTCTTCAAAAGTTTGGATTCTTGGTGTTAATTTGGAGAACCATTCCATGGCTGGTCCCCTTAAGCTTCCTGGAAACAATCTCATCAAGTACGTAGGTTTATGCATGAACTCTATACTCAAGGCACAAAATTCTCTCACATGATCATGTGGATCTGTGTCTCCCATGTACTTATCATACTTAGGTCTTCCCATATTACGTGGAAAGGGAATCATGGTTAAGCTCTTATCAAATGGAAAAAACATATGTGCTCCAATGAGTACTTCTTTGTTGGTCTCTCTTTCTCTCTTTTAAGCTCCTTAAGTTCCTTTTGTAACGTATATAGTTTTTTTGAGAGAATTGGTATAGGTGTTTGTACTTCTTCATCTTTCAATCGTTCAACATCATAATCTTTAGGGAGCTTAACTCCTAGAGAAGCTAAATAGAGAAAGTATTTTCCTTTGTCCTCACCGATGATTTTCTCCAATGTTCTCTGAAACTTCTTTCTTTGTTTAAGTCTACGGTATTCTTCATCAATAATGTCTTCATCGCTATCAGATTTAAACATAGGACTATGAGGATTTCCTTCATCTTGATTGTCTTCTTCATCATTGTGTTCATCAAATGCAGCATTCCATTCATAGGGTATATCTATTGTTGGTTGTTCTTTTTGTCTTGTGTTAAGAGGTGTTGAGGTTGAGTCTTGATTGAATATAGGGTTTTTTGTTAATGTACCTTTGCGATGGAATTGAATCAGCCTAGGAGGCCATTCTGAGTCATCAATAGAATATTGGTTGTCTCATGTTAACCATGAAAGCGTGAGAGGAGTCTTGTCAGAGTGTCACATGTGCAAAAAGGTTTGAAACCGTCCAAGTGTGCTTGTCCAAAGGATTGGTAAGTGTGAGTTTGATGAGATAAAGTGATAAGTTCCAGCGTCAAAGAGTTAGAATGCCCTGATAGTGAGCTAGGAACCAAAGAGGATTGATGGTGATATGACAACACGACTTGGAAATGATTGTTTGAGAACCTAGAAAGCATGCGAGGTACACTTATGACTTGACTGATGAAAACTCTCAGGTTGAATGATAATGATGAATGAACCTAACAAAGGAAAAAAAATAGTATCCAAGACTAAAAAGATCAAGATTCTGACATGTACAAAAACACTCTATGTCCCAGATGTGACCCTAAACATACTAGATGCAATGTTGTACTTTACTGGATGCAATCCTAAAAAGACTGTGTTTACTGGATGTGATCCTAGATTAACCACATGCAAGCCTATTCACTAAATGTGACTCTCCATACTAGATGCAAGCCTTTGATATACTGGTTTATGTTTTCTACTTAGTTTGAAAATGAGGAAAATTTATACAATATCAGGCTTTATCTGTTGAATTTTTGTAAGTCTGAAGGTTTGAAAATGTTTGTAACCATCTGAGAGGTGATAAATTGAGGTATTTATCTTTTTTTTTGAATTCACACACATCAAGAAGGGTTTTTTAGACTCCAAGCACACCTATCCTTTACAACTTTGGCTGAGATCAGAAATACTTTCTCATAAACTTAGGAACACATTCAATTACTCCTCAGAATATGACAGTCCAAGAAGATGAAATAGATGTTGGAGACCATATTAGCTGAGTAGTAACATTAAGAGGCTCGATATGATGTGTATGGAATATGCTCTAATCTATTTACATATTATCATAGAAACATTATAGAGGATGAATGAGTGGGGCTTCTTTCCTATAGAGCTTACAACCAAGGTTCAAAATTTCAAAACAATTTCTATCATTCTATAACTCCCGCTTTGTTTCCCGCCTATTTTTGTTCAATTTTTTAAAATCTGGTTCATCCTCACATGGCTGAGGAATCTGGGGAGCCCCCCCCCCTCAACTGAACCCCCCTCCCAATAAGAAGGTTTCTTCATATGTTGATTCTAAGCCCTTGCAAGTAGATTTGGGTAATGTGTCGGGTGGTGCTCTGACTGATGTTGGGACCCTCTTGAAAGGTAAAGGAATTGAAGAGTCCTCTAGAGCAACCTGGAAGAATACTTTAGTTGGGCCTTCTAATAATACATTGGAATTTATCTTTCAAGAGATAACAAAAGATGAAGAAGATTTTTATAAATAAACCTCCCTGACACGGTCATGGATAAAATCATTTCCTCACTGCCTCTACTTTAGTTGGAAGGTTTCTAGATTTTAGACCAACCATTGATATGGTTAGGAGATGGGCTAATGCTTCAATGGAAGCTCAAAGGAAGTAGCACTATATCCTTCATGCCTGGGAGCTTGTTTCTCTTTAAGTTTTACAGTGAAAGAAGACCTCATCTTTGTCCTGATAGGTTCGTGGGCATATGAAAAACATTTCTTGGCACTTTGAACGTGGAAACCTAGCTTTGATCCATCAACAAAGCTTAACAGAATGGTGCATGTATGTGTGCATTTATAGGGCCTACCGCTTAAATTCTTGGATTAATAGATCTTTCGTTAGATTGGAAACTCTTTTGAGCACTATGTCACGGCGAATTGATTAATTTGGCCAGGTCCAGGTTAGTTTATGCTCATTTCTATGTTAATGTGTTGATAAACAAATCTCTCCCAAATTTTATTACTTTGAAGTCAAAGTGGGGAAAATGGACGTAGGTGATTGTTTATGAAAACACTTCCCTATTTTGTCAGTGTTGTGCCAAACATGGCCATGTTATTACTGACCGCAAGGCTCAAGTTCCAAATGTTCCTAAGACAACAAAAAATATTGGTGCCTCATCTCACCCTCAAGTGAGTTTTACCCAGAAGGTGTCTGAGAAAAAAGGGTCAGAAACTGAGGAGTACCCTTTTTTTGAAGGCATTCTGGACCTAATAAAATCCTCAGACCCTAACACCTCGAGGACTCCTCAAATGAAAGATATGTATGTGCCTACTCCTACCCTAGAGGAAAGATAAATCCCCTAGGCTTTAGTCTGGGCCCCTCCCTCTAGTGACCAACTTAATACTTATGAAGGTTCTGGTGTTGGCGTTGGTCCCTCACTCAAGGAAATGGAAGCAAACCACATGGGATGTACGACGGTATTCCTATGTCTAGCAATGTTAAGGCACCATTAGTAGAGTATAAGCACATGACTGGTGATAGCATGACATCATTAGTGGAAAAGGTGAGCTCACAGATGATGTTTGTGGTAGTAACACCTGTCAAGAATTTATCATCCCTCCTTGCCTTCTCTAGGAACTCCTTAGTAGATGATTTGTCTTGTGAAATCACCAAGTCAATGATCCTCACCCCATATTATAAATCAGCTCCAGTCTCACCTGTTGGATAGGATAAGGATCAATAGAAAGTTCAAATGAGGAAAAATAGGGCAATTAAAGTTGATTAGGGATTGAGACTAAGCTTGGTAGACCCTCAAAAGTACTCAGGCATAAGGAAATGGCCAGAGAAATTGTGAATGGAAGACAATAATTGTGAATGGAAGGAAATTTCCTCTTTACTCCAGGATGATCAGGAGGCTCTCTATATGGTATCGGGTCATTTCAATTCTCTATTGTTCCCTTCTGATAAGATGGGGGGTTAATGGATTACACTGACAACATGAATTACTTGTCTGACTTTATTTGCATAAATGAACTTTTTGATATGGAACTGCAAGGTAACCCCTTTACTTGGTCTAACAACAAGAAAGGTTCTCACCTTATTTAGGTTCATTTGGATAGATTTTTGGTGTCTACTAAATGAGATCTGGGTTGCAATACCTTGTTTAAGGCTCTCCCAAGAATGGTATCAGGCCACTCCCCCATTCTTCTTCAATGGGTGGACAAGCCCTACTATGGCCCCCCCCTTTTCGATATTAAATTATGTAGACCTCTCACCCGGACTTCAAAGACTGTATCAAAAATTGGTGGGCTATTCCCATCTAGGGGATTTCCATGTTCAGGATCTCTACAAAATTGGACCACATCAAAAGGGAAGTTAGGGAATGGAGTAAATCTTCCTTTGGTGAGATTTTCAAACTGGAGAAGGAAATTGGCTCCAAGCTTGAGAATATCCAAAAGATGATTGTTTTGGGTGAATTTTCACAACCTTTACATGAAGAGGAGGCAAAATGGATACATAAGTGGAAGTATAACCTCAGTAAGGAATAAATCTACTAGAAGCAATGACCAAGAATTCAATGGCTGAAAGAGGGAGATAGGAATTATGCTTTTTTTCACAGGACCACCAGTAGGCATAAGAAGAGGAATGCAATCAATTATTTGGATAATGATATCAATGAGGAAGTCATAGATGATGTTAGAATTGGGAAGATCTCCTCCTAATACTTCAGCCTCCTATATGCTAGCAATGATGGGAATTTGTTCATTGTGGTGCAGGACAGGATCCTCTCCCACCTCCTCACTATCATTGGGGACACTGATAATAGGACGCTTTTGGCCCCAGCTTCTGAGGATGAAGTTAAGGAGGAAGTATTTGTCATGGGTACTTATAAGACCCCAAGGATGGATGGTTTCCCTCCTTCTCTCTTCCAAGGGTTTTGGGAGGTGGCCATCTCAGATGTTACTAATGCTTCCAGGGATTTATTCAGGTTTGGGAGGCTCCTTAGAAGGATCAATAACATCTAAATTGTGCTTTTCCTGAATGTCTAAGACCGCAAACACATGACTTACTTCAAGCCGATTAGCCTCTGCAAAACCATATATAAAATATTTTCCAAAGTTCTTGTTTATAGACTCAAGCCTCTGCTGGACAAATTCATCAACCCTTGTTAGAATGAATTTGTTCCCGACCACTAGATTTTGGATGATTCCATTACTACACATGAAATCATCCATTCCACGGACTACAGAAGGTGATAAAGTATGGCTTTCAAACTAGATATTTTGAAATCTTATGACAAAGTCAATTGGTAGTCCTCTACTCTATTTTACTAAAGTTGGTCTTTAATCATAGAGTTATTGGGCTAATACATGAATCCATTAAGACTGTTCATTTCTTTCTCTTAGTGAATGGGTCTCCCTAGAGTTTCTTTAAGGCTAGGAAAGGGCTCAAGCAAGGTGACCCTCTTTCCTCATCCCTGTTTATTATGGTTGTTGAGGTCCTCTAGAGAAACTTGCAATATCTTGTTAAAATAGGAAGGATCCAAGGTATTAAAGTTGCCTCATCCCTTCCTCCTTTAGTGTTGTAGAAATTTATTGATGATATCTTCCTCTTTCGCAAAGCCTCAGTTGTGGAGGCTAAGGAATGGAGGGGCTTACTTAGGGACTACACCAATGCTTCAGGACAGTGTATCAACTATGTGAAGAGCAACATTTATTTCTTCAACACTAAGCAGTATCTCCAAGCTAAGATTATGGATATTTTGGGATGTCAATGTACTGACCTCCCGGGTACTTATCCAGGGTTACCCCTTACGGTCAAGGAAGTTACTCCCAATTTATGGAATACCATCCTTGAGAAAATCCAAAAGAAGTTGGATGGATGGAAGTGTAAAATGCTAAGTAGTGTTGGGAAGTTTCAATTGCTCCACGCCTCCTTGTAAGGTATCCCAACCTAATTCCTCTCTTTTTAAGGTATCTAGGGTGATGGCCAAAAAATTGGAAAGAATACAGCGCTCGTTCCTTTGGATGAGTGTGGAGGAGAAAAAGAGAATGGCTTTGGTCAATGGGACACTGTTTGTAAACCCAAAATTAAGGGAGGTCTTGGAATAAGAAAACTAACTGACCTTAATAGAGCTTTGATTGCTAAAATTGGCTAGTGATTAGATGTTGGTCTCAAAGACTGGTGTAAAATAATGCAAGCTAAGTACCTGAATAATGGCAACTTCCATAGGCATCTTGACTCTAATGACCTCCCTAGCGGGTTAAGGCTATGAGCCAGTATTCTAAAAATTTGTTCCATTATCAGGAGGGGTTGAAGTGGCGGGTTGGTGATGGGAAAACTATCAGATTTTGGGAGGATCTTTGGCTGGGTGATAAACCTCTGGCTACCACCCCTTTCTATCACCTAATGAGGAGAATGAAGGATCAATTTGGGAACTTAGTGGTGGATTACATCTCCTCGAGGGGAAAAAGTAAATATCTTAGGAATGGCAGTGGGGAAAACCTAGCTCTTACTCCAAAGATTGATGAGTTGCAGGCTTTGTTGGTTGAAGCTAGGATTCCTATTTTCCCAAGAAAGGATGATTTTATCTGGAGATGGAACCTTACTGGAGTCTTTTCTGTCAAATCTCCTTACACTCTCCTGATAAGAGATAATGTTGATACTGATAGTTGGAGGAAAGTCTAGAACTGTCAACTTATCCCCAAGGTCAATTTCTTCTGGTGGGCATCAATGCATGGTAAAATCCTCACCCAAGACAACCTTATCAAACATGGCTTTCAGTTTCCTAACTGTTGTATTCTCTACAAGGGGGATGATGAGACCATACAACACTTATTTATCCACTGCCCCTTTGCCTCATATTTATGGAATGTCATTCTTCGAAGATACAATACTCAATGGGTTATCAATGTAGATCTTCAACAATTCATCCACAATTGGAAGTGTCCCTCGAAACACCCCCTTCTAAGGAAACTTTGGAGGCAGATCCCACCACATATTTTTTGGTGTCTGTGGAAGGAGTGAAACAATAGGATTTTCAAGCACTTAAAACTGTTGATAATGTGTTTTTAATACTCAACAATCTCTTGCTTGAAAATATTTCAGTTAGCAACTAGAAAATCCCCACCGAACCTCCCTCTAACTCAAATTGTAAGCTGGCTGAGAACTGGAAACTCCATGAGTCCTTACATAAGTATGATAGCTCTAAGAGAATTGCCAAAATGAACACTGTCTAGAACCACCCCCCCCCCCCCCCCCCCCCCCCCCCCCCCCCCCCCC
>MU224552.1:5941003-5954242 GCA_018584345.1 Thuja plicata
ATGAATTAAATAAGTTTAATTCATTTAATTAATATTCCCTTAAACCCCAACCTAACATATCTCAACCACTTCTACCCTGGGTTCTAACCCTTCTCAACCCATTCACCCTTGCTAATCTAATCCTAATCCTAATTCTAACCCTAACCCACTTCTAATGTTGTCACATTCCATTAAGGAATGATTAGAAACTCAACCCACTTGAGAAAGTCCACTTTCTCAAGCATGACTTTCTCAAGTCCACCTTCTCAACTCACCCTCTTACATCCTCCCCTTGCTTCTTTAAGGCTTTCATTAATGCCTTATTAATGAAGATGCCTTAAGCCTATGTGTCCTCTATGCCTTATTAATGCCCAAGGCATTAATGGTTCTTACACCACCATTAATGAGTCCCTCAACTCATTAATCCACCTTGTCTCCCCTCTGTCTCTCTCATTCTTCTATAAATAGAAGCCATTTTTGAGAGAAAATAAGCCTTCATCCAATATTGTAAATGCAATGTTATGTTGTTAGATTAATCTTAGAACTCATATTTCACTTCATAATTCATGCTTTTATATTGTTCTTATTTCCATTCTTAGAGCTAGAATGCATGTTTTCTCATCATTTAGCTTATTTTAAACTAAAACCCTTCATGCTAGGTCATATATGTCACTGATGGTAGCATAATCTAAGGGCTATTATGTTACTAATCATACTCTTTTTAGTTAGAAGGCAATAGGTCGATATTATTTTGTTTTACATGCTTATCTAACCTTTTTGAGCTAATGCAATGATCTATTGAGGTGTTGTGTCTTTCTTATCAGGTACAAAATATACACACACATTTCTAGCGCCCACCGTGGGGCTTGATTTCTAACTTGGCCTCATTTTCTAACACTTTTTTTCCAATTTTCATGCTCATAATTCTGTCACGGGATCATTTTTAACCTTTCAGGATCTCATCCGGGATACGCCCTTGCACCACGAAAAATGAGGCTTGCATCCAGGATTTCCTGGGTCATTTTCAGTTTAGGCTCACATTTGGTAAGCATGGGATCGCATCTGGTAAGGAAGCTCACATACAGTATGCTGCATCGCATTCAGTAGAAGTTTAAGCTTGCATCTGGTTAGAAATTTTGTGCATTTCGCTTGCCTAACTCTAACATTTCAACAAGTTTTGTTTTTGGTGTTTTGCAGCTTAACAAGTGTTTGCAGGTTTTTTTTGGAGGTTTTCATGGGAGTTGAACTAAATAGCTACTAACTTGGTTTTACAGGTTGCCAACCCCCCATCTTGACTTCTATTTTCCTTGCTTTCCAAATTAAGATACATATTCTAATTTATCACTAAACTGACTAGAGGATTATGCTCTTTTCCTTTTTAAGGAAAATTAGAAACTCATACATCAGTTTATGGATTGAACAGAATTTGGGGTTAATTGAACAAGAAAACCCATCATCTAATTCAATTTGGAACAGTAAATGAACAACACAAATCACTAAATATTACGGTTCAAAGAACAAGTTCAATCGTATAATTTCTTTTGGAATCAGAAATTGAACAAGCAAGTCATTAAATATTATGGTTAATTGAACAAGGCAACTTTCCTTTTCAAGCATCCTGTTTTCTTTAAAATAGGAACAACTAAATTGAGCTCAAAATATCTTAAAGGAATGAACTTTGCTTTACGTGTTTTGGGAGAAAATGACTTAGATTAGGAGAGTATGCTCTTCTTCTTCAAAAGAATCAGAAATCCAGACATCCAAAGCTCGCCAATCCTGGTTACATACATTTAAACAGTAGAGGGCCTGTCGGTTGAGGAAAAAATCTCCTGAGAACGACCCAAGTGAGGACAGGTTTTATGCCAACCCTTCCAACTCACTATAAATAGTTGCTTCCTCGTAGGCTAAAGCCTCAAAAAATAGAACTAGTTTTGTTCTTGGAATTTTGACATCATTCCTTGAACATATCTGGGTATATGTAGAGCGGAGCCGCTTGAATCTTGCTTGCGAGACTACATATATTCAGGTACTCATAGGGCTATATGCCTGAATTTTTCCTTGTGCAATTCTATTGGGGGACAGTTTCGAACGGATTGCCCAATAATCTACAACAACTTCAACTGAAAGAATTCATGATTCATCCCCGAAAGGGTGATAATCTTTGTGTAAGGCAAAAAGTAATTTCCCCAAGACACTCATCATATCATGCCCTCACTTGTGTTTGGAGTCGGCTAATACAACATCATGGTTGGAGCCATTACATGCTTGGTGGTGGCTGTATTTTGATTAGCATTTGAGTGTGTACCTAAATCAATGAGCAAAGATTTTCATCCTCCACCTAGATAATAGGAAAAGATGAGTGTTTTTTTCACCCTTCTAATAATGCAAAACTATTTGACATGTTCAAAAGATCATTAAAAAGATAAGCTCCTCAAAATAATCAAAAAATTTCAAACCCTGGAGTACAAGTGTTTTTCACACCTTACGACACTTCTTAACGCAATCTGGAAACAAGCAACTTCACACACTTCAAAAATGAACTTTTCAGAACTAACAAAGACATCATAAGATCACATATTGTATTTCCCAAGTCACATGCAGTGTTTAGGATCGCATTTGGTATTATGGATCGTATTTTGTAAGTACACAGTTGTATCTAGATTCTAGGATCGCATTTGGTACCATCAGAGGCTCACATCTGGGAGCTTGCATTCAGGGCAGTGGGTACTTGTAGAATTTTTTCTTAGAAAGTCTCAGTTGATTAGGATACCCTTTTTTTCTCTTTAGCTGGTTCCTGTTATCTCTTCTGGTCTCCCTGTTGTATTTTCAAAACACTTTCGAAACATCCACCTTGCATGCTTAGTCAGTCTTTCACGATCAGTTCAATACATGTGGTCTACCCACTTCTTACCAACAACTTGGTTCCCAGCTCACTATCAGGGCATTGTAACCCTCTGACATTGGAATCATTTACATCCACCAGCAACAAACAGTTAATTTTACCTAGACAAGCCCACTTGAATGATCTGAAATCCTTACTTGCACTATTAAGAAACGTTGATGAAATTGAGAAACAAACTTCATGGTTAACACAAGATGCAGCAAATACACAACTAAAGGATCGAAAGTGCCTCCTAAAACACCACACTTTCAAGGAGAAACTTCTCATAGTTCCCTTCTTGATCTAGATTCCCCTCAAATGGATAAAGATACTCATGGATGGAGTGAGGCTTTTGAAGATTATAATGATGGAAAACACCAAAAGCCCGAAGACACAGATGAGGAGGAAGGACCCAAATTTGAACATGGCCCATTCGGATCAGATAGTGATGGAGAGATCCCCAAAGACGAATATGAAAAACTCAAACAGAGTAAAAGGTTCCACAAGATAATGGAATGGATAATTGATGATGATAAAGAAAAATACTTCCTCCATCTAGCATCCACAGGTGTCAAGTTACCCAAGGATTATAATGTAGAAAATATCAAAGAAAAGGAGGTACCAAACCCAATATCTATTCTCACCAAATAGCTCAATCTGATGCAAACGGAGCTCACAAACCTCAAACAAGAGAAGGAGAAACCCAAAACACAATACTCTTTGGATTCCATTTGTCCATTTCCTTTTGACAAGAGTATTACTATTGTCCCGTTTCCCCCCAACGTGGCAAGGCCAAAGTATGACAAATACACAGGATAAACTGACCCCCACAATCATGTAAGGGAATTATGTGCTCTAATCATCAAGTACATGCATGAACCTACATACCTCATGCGACTATTTCCAGGAAGTCTAGGAGGTAATGCCATGGAGTGGTTTTGAAAACTAAACCCTAAGGTCAAGACATTTGAGGAGTTGATCCAATGGTTCATTCAAAATTATTCCTACAACATCCAACATGATGTAACTATGATGGACCTATGTAACACCAAACAACGAACTGGAAAATCATTCACACACTTCCTCCAAAGATGGAGAAATATTTTTGCACGATATTCAAGGGCCATTCCCGAAATGGAGAAGATGGAAATCTTCGTTAATAACCTAGTGCCTGAATTGAAATATTCTCTACAAATGCAAGACTCTCCTAGCTTTGATAGAATGATTAAAAATTCCCTCCGTATTGAGGAAGTCATGGTCAAAAGAGGGGAGATCACCCTTCAAAATGAAAACAAAACCAACAAATCCAACTCCAAGCCTAAATGGTGGAAGCAAAATAAGAATGTTGTTAATGATGGAGTAGTTGACGCCTCTAACATTAATCCTAAACCCAAGGAATTTAATCTAACCAATGACATGCAAGCAAGCAAAGATGCTAAGGTCACACCTCCCATCCCCAAAGCAAACAATGATAACAACAAGGAATGAACATGGACTTCGAAACCACAAAGAACATTCACTCCTTTGGGGGAACCTCTTGAGACTGTTCTGAAAACACTATTAGATAACAAAGTTCTTACAATTCCCGATTCTAAGCCATGGGAACCAATGGTCAAACCCAGGTGGTGGGACGATAATTCCTATTGTGTCTTCCACAAAAACAAGGGACACAAAACTAATAATTGCCTCAAACTTAAGCATGTCATCCAAGACCTCATCGAAGGAGGTAAGATCAAAGTAGACAGACATACTACCAATGAGGATCATACAACATTCAACAAACCCTTTCCTAATTACAATCAAGGAGAGACATCTAGAGGGAAGGGTAATGAATTCAACTACACCTATTTCAAAAATGACAATGTGATTAATATGCTTGACATTAAAACTGAATCCATCAATGTGATCACAATTAAAGGTGTCTCATCCCACTCAAATGCTGTAACACGGAGCCAAGCACAAGTTACAATTAAAGGACCTCCAAAACCGACATCAATGTCAACATCCAAGGTTCCTATTGTAACTATTCCTAAACCAACAGCAAAACACATGGTCACTATCCCCGGAACAAAATATGTCTTGGTAGACCAATTGCAATGAACCTCTATCAAAATTTCTATTTTTGAATTGCTCAAGATATCCACGATACATAGGGAAATCCTAGAACAAGCCCTACACGCTACTAATGTTCCAAAATATATTGATATAGACAATTTTCAAGAGATGGTCAATCACATCTCAGCGCCACACTACCTCTGCTTTTTTGAAGAGGATGGCAAGTCATTGACCCATCCACACAATCAACCCCTCCATATTGAAGTCCTTATTCATAAATCTCATGTTAGACGTGTATTCATAGATGGAGGCGCAAGATTGAATATCTGTACACTGGATCTAATTAGGAGACTAGGTCTCTCAGAACAAACAATTGACACTCGAAACAAGATAACCATCAAAGCTTATGATGAGAAAGAAAGATTCTCTAGAGGTCTTATTACTCTACCTATTAGAGTCGGACCAATTGAGAGGAACGTCATCTGTCAAGTTCTAGATTTACCATTGGGATACAATATCCTACTAGGGAGACCATGGATTCATGAGATGCAAGCTGTACCATTTACTTATCACCAATGCATAAAATTTCCACATAATGGGATGGAAGTGACAATTCCTGCAGATGCTAACTACACTTGCAACAATATCAAAGCAGGTAGCATGATCCCACACAACAAAGAAGCTATGGATGCAGTTAAACCTGAAACTACCAAGGACATGGTTATGAAGAGTTTTAACAAAACCTTGAAACTTGAAGAAACAGGTATGGGAGAGTACAAGCTAGACCTAACTCCCTCACTGACAGAACTTATAGTATCACCAAGATCCTACAGAAAACCCTCATCAACATTCACACCTATAGCATCAAAGGAGCCAGAAGTACACAAGGCAACTGGCATGATAAAGGCATCCACATCTTCTTTAGATAACACAGAAGAACAGACAGTCTTGGACTGGCTTTACAAGGGAGAACCAGTGGAATATGAGGTCAAACATGTGAAGATATCCCCCGAACAGTATGGAAAGGGATATGATTTCCTCACACAAATGGGATACAAAGGAAAGGGACCTCTAAATGACACAGGATGAGGGATCATTGAACCTATACCCATGGAGTTTCGCAACACCAGAGATAAAACAGGACTGGGGTTTAATTGCTAAAATTGATAAACCTACTTCCAAAGAGAGTCCACCTTTTGAAATGGGGAGTGATAAAATAGATGAGATAGTACTGGAACCATGGCCTTATGAAAGATTATTACATATTGGTATAAAAAATCCTACATATCAAGGAGACTGCTATGTACCTAGCTTTGAGGCACCACATGATCTTCACACTCCTTAACTAGCACAACCTCCCATTCAAGAGGTAGGAGACACCATAGAAAAAATCACTCAAGAGATACCCCGGCCACAAAATCTACATCCTAACTGGGGGAAATTAGTCACAATTTCACATGTCCTTGATCTACCCCACTTTGATCTACAAGCAGCTAACCGAGTACATCAAATAACCATTGCCGAGTACTTAAACAGATTTGATGATGATATCATGGACTCTCATGACTATGAATGGGATCGGTTATCCATCACCTCTGAAGATATTGGAATCGATACAATTCACATGTTTACAGCTCCCTCAGCTCCTAGCAAACGATCTAATGCTCCTCTCAATGATACTGATCCTCCTGAAGCAGAAGAAGAGTTCCTTCCCCCGATCATTGATGGAGACACTGGTGAATACATAAGTCTAGAAGAATTTCACAGGCCACAAGAAAGAAACCTCCATTTACAGAGGGAAGATGATGAGATTTCCACTGACGAGTCGCTAGAGTTTGATCCACATATGCCTAACAATGACCCTTTTAACGACAATCTCACTCTTATTGATCTAAATATTGAAGAAATTAACTTAATAGATCGTGTCATGTCGGTTAATGGTCTTGATGCTAACACGATGTTGTCCTTCCCAGAATCTGATTCTCTAACCTTGGTACTTCCAGACCTAATTGATTGGGCTGAAACAGATCCTACTCCTATCATCGACTTTTCCAATGACCACTCCATAGCTTGTTATCTCAATGCTTGTGAACCTTACCCTTCTTCCACTAATGAAAAGAGCAAGAACATGTCACAGGAGGATATCAAGTTTCTTAGTCACAAACTGAAAAATAAAAATAAAAAGTAGACTGATGGTGAAAACCACTTTGTGGCAGTATCAGATCCCAAAATAGTAAATAAAAAAGACATATCCAATGGTGAAAACCTTTTTGAGGTGCCAAAGGATGAGACTTTTGATATCCTCCTAAAACACTTTTAGGAAAGATCTTCAGTATTAATTGAACCAACACAGCCAGCAAACTTGGGCACTGTTGAAAATCCTCAAATAGTTCATCTGGCACAATCTTAATTAGAAGACAAGAAGGTATAGTTCACAGAGTTCTTGAAAGAGAAGAAGATTAACTTTTCATGGTCTTATATGGATATGCCAGGGCTAGATCCTAACCTCATCATGCATCACTTGTCTATAGCTCCCAAGATCAAGCCCATAAAACAAAAACTTAGAAAAATGCATCCTCATGTTGCATTATTGGTAAAAATAGAGCTAGAAAAGTTGTTGAAAGATGGATTTATTCAAGTCATTGCCTATGTAGGGTGGATCTCCAATGTGGTCCCCGTTTCTAAATCTGATAAATCTATCAGGATCTATACGGACTTCAGAGACCTAAACAAAGCATGTCTGAAAGATGACTTCCCTCTACCAAACATTGACATGATCATAGATCTTACAACAGGCTTTTAGATGTATTCATTAATGGATGGATTCTCGGGCTATAATCAAATCAATATCGCCCCTAAGGATCAAGAGAAAACCGCATTCACATGTGCATGGGGCACATTTTGCTGGAATGTCATGCCTTTCGGGTTAAAGAATGTCGGTGCAACATATCAAAGAGCTATGACAACAATATTCCATGACATGATGCACAAGAACATGGAGGACTATGTAGATGACACATTGGCTAAGTCCAAGGCAAGAGGTACTCACATTGCTAACCTAAGAAATATATTGGATTGAATGGAACAGTTCCAACTTAGGCTCAACCCGAAGAAATGTGCCTTTGGGGTCCAATCAGGGAAGCTCCTAGGATTCATAGTATCCGTGAAGGGAATTGAGGTAGATCCTGCAAAGGTAAAGGCTATTCTAGAGATGGCTCCTCCACGTAACATCATTCAAATGAGGATGCTACAAGGGAGACTTCGGTCTATCAGGCGATGAACCTTCAAATGGGGTTAACACTGTGAAGTAAACTTCAGAGAATTAAAGGGGTACCTGGCTGCTCCACCTATTCTTATGGCGCCTATTCATGGAAAACCCTTACTCCTATACATTTCAGCTACAACTACATCCCTAGGAGTATTATTGGCACAAGAAGATGAAACAAAGAAAGAACGAGCTATCTACTATATTAGTAGAACACTAGTCACTTATGAGCTCAATTATAGCATTATTGAAAAAGCATGCTTAGCAGTCGTCTTTGCATCACAAAAATTGATACACTACATGCTCTCTCATATGGTGAATCTCATTGCTAAGATCGATCCTCTAAAGTATCTTTTGAGCAGAACAGCATTAATAGGATGTTTGGAAAAATGGATCCTAATTCTAAGTGAGTTTGACATTGAATATGTAGAATAGAGAGCTATCAAAGGACAAGTACTTGCAGATCAATTGGCTGATTCACCACTCCAGGATGATGAACCTTTACTAATTAAATTCCCTGATGAAACAATCATGCATCTCACTGAACATCCCTGGAAGATGTACTTTGACGGTTCATTCACTCAACAAGGATCTGGAGCAGGGGTCCTCTTCATAACTCCACAAGGATACAAGATTCCCAAATCTTACAAATTTATGTTTCCATGCACCAACAATATCTCAGAATATGAAGCATTGGTCAATGGCCTCAAGCTAGCTATGGAATGGAAGATTATAGAGTTACACGTGTATGGTGACTCCCAACTAATTATCAATCAAGTCAACGGGGAGTATCAAACAAAAGATGAAAAGTTGATGCCCTACAAGAAACTAGTTGATGATCTGAAGAAGTACTTTGTCTTCGTCACCTTCCAACAGATACCAAGATCAGAGAACAAAGTTGCGGATGCTATGGCTACCTTGGCATCCATGCTACAACTAGAGGAGCATCAATTCTGCTATGACTTCTTGGTGGAAGAAATATCCTATCCCGCCTTTGATACCCCTGAATACCAGGTAATATGTACCTTGAATACCCCAGATCAATCTCGGTAATGCCAGTATCATTGCTTACCTTTCTGACCAAACCATTCCCACCAATCTATCCAAAAATGAGAAAAGATCCTTGATTAGGACAACATCGCGTTACGTCCTCATAACTAACAATTTATATCGACGCAGTCTTGACGGTACACTTCTTCGGTGTTTAGAACTCGAAGAGTATGATCTAGCATTAAAAGAAGTCCATGAGGGTGTATGTGGATTACACTCGAGCGACTTTTCATTAGCCAAGAAACTACTCAGAGTAGGCTATTACTGGCCTACAATGGAGAGAGATGCTATTCAGTTTTCAAAATCATGTCTTAAATGCCAGACACATGGAAACCTTATCCATGCTCCTGCCAGAGAACTTATACCTTTTATAACACATTGGCCATTTCAGCAATGGGCCTTTGACTTGGTTGGACAAATATATCCTAACTCCTCAAATGGACACAAGTTTATCATTATGACCATTGAGTATTTCACGAAGTGGGTCGAAGCCGTGTCGCTAATCAAAGCCACTGGAAAATAGGTGGCTATGTTCATTCTGAACTACATTATTTGTAGATATGGGATACCCTCTTCAATTGTAACAGACAATGGGGGCCAATTTAAAAATCAAGACATTAACTACCTTTGTGAACAGTTTCATATTACTCAACATTTCTCCTCAATCTATTATCCTCAAGGTAATGGACAGGCTGAGGCATCAAACAAAAATATTCTCAAGATTCTACACAGAGCTATAAGAAAGTCTGGCAGAGACTGGCATCTACAACTGAATCTGGCACTATGGGCCTATAGAACAAGCCTAAGAACACCAAGTGGAGCCACGCCATTTATTCTAGTCTATGGCGCTGAGGCAGTACTACCTATTGAGGTTGAAATCCCATCTTTGCGAATATTTTTACAAGGACTGGTTACTAATGAGCAGTACCGCATAGACAGGGTGAATTCTCTTGACCTACTAGATGAATGTAGACAACAAGCATTTGATCACCTCAAGGTATACCAAGCACATATGTCCAAAGGTTACAACAAAAAGGTCAAACCACGCAAATTTGAAGTAGGAGATCTCGTCCTCAAGGAAAATCCTAAGAACCGGCCTAACAGGAAGCAGAAAGGAAAGTTTGAACCTAACTGGCTGGGACCTTATGTTATCACTGCTACTTTTGGGGCTGGAGCTTGTTAGTTAGCTAGACCTGAGGGAGCCTTTCTTCCAAATCCTATCAACAATCTACATTTGAAGCGGTTCTACGCTTAAATTTCTGGCTAGCAGAACCTGTACAACAAAAAGTTCTTGAAAAATACCAAAAATATTCAGAAAATTGATCTTGAAGAAATCCAAACACAGTGGAAAAGATCCTACAAAAAGGGTATCCTTGGTGAAAACCTAGTAAACAGGCACCTTGATACTACAAAAACATTCAAAAAAGCAAAAATAGCAAAAAATTTGAAAAAGAGAAAAGTGTCTTGATGAGAACCTAATAAAACAGGCATCTTGGTAGCAAAAAGAAAAAGAAAGAAAAAGGTCTTGCCAAGTGGTGAAAACCTGGCAATCAGGCATCACTTGTGTTCTGCGCTCCATCTATCAATGCACTACTGACACAAGGCCTTCATAATTTTGCCTGTGCTCATACACTGACTTCATCTTCCTAAATGACTATCTTATCCTCGCTTGGGATTTGTCTATCGTTACGTCTTAGGAATAAGTCATTCTGCACTGGGGGCATCTTTGCTGGCATAGTCAGTTGCGGTTGCTAGGTTGCTCTAGGATGGTTTTCCTCACGAACGCAATGTTTCTTGATACATGCAAAACAATGTCACTTTCCAGAACAAGGGTGTCTTTTCAAAACATTGGACATGACATTTACATTAACGAAGGTCCTACAAGGCTATATTGGATCGCAAAACATGAACGAATTATCCTATCAATGCACAAACATGGAACATCATATTGCTGGTATTACAATTTTCTGATTGATGAATCTCTACTGTGTTTGACATATGAATGAACAAGTACTACTTAAACACACAATTTGCTATTGGTTTGATTATGATTCTTTTATGTCCTGATGATGTTTTCAACTAGGGGCATCTAAGTAATTATAAATTTTATTTGATTGATTCTCAATTGATAATCTATTATGTCTTCTTAGTTACTCAATGACGTCTGCGCAAAGACAAAGGGTCACAAGGATAGGGGGCATAATATTTTCTTGATTTTCTGCGTATGGTGATTGTTCCAAATAAACCTATAAATTTCACCTAACTTGGATGTTTATGGTAAGAGCTGCCACTATGGGTGGATAGCCGCATGTATCTTGATCTTTGTTATGTGTAAACTACGGTGAGGTTGAAACAATTTCCTTGTTTATTTTTTGATCCAGATTCTCACTAAGGTATACAAATCATAATGTACCCAAGGATATGAATTTTCAAGGTCATTGCGGGTCCAATATCTTTCCTTAATAAGAATCTGGTATATTAAAAGGAAGGTGACTATTTTTATCCTGGCTTCTATGCCTTGATGCCTAAGTCCATTTCTGACATTTCAATAAAACATAGTATTCATATTATCATAATATCAATGGGTATTAGTGATGGTTGTACTATCCGGTGGTATCCATTCCAAAAAGTGCCCAATGATGATAAAAATGTTACAATATTTGCTAATCAGTGACAAAGTCCTAAGAGTCTGCATGTAGCTGCATTTAGAGATTGCATGATGCATTTTTTAAGAACAACATAAGGATTTGAGCTCAAACTCCTTTCTATTTTTAAATTCATCTGAAATCCAAGTTTATTACTAATACCCATGCTTCCTAAAATCTTTGATCTATCGAAAACAAAATCAAACTCACCTTTTCAAAATGTGATTAACTTGGTACTCGTGTGTTTATTCGTAACACACCCCTTCATTTCTTCACTTCTTCTAATATGTTCTTACTTAATCTAACCGCTTCCTGCAAGTGATACATCATTTCCAAACTGAGGGATTTATTCTTTTTCTTTGATTTCGTTCCCGAGGGGGCATGATCACACTATCAGCAATTAAATTTTTGCTCGAAACAACATTAAAACGACTTCGTTATCAAACAAACTAGGGGCATAACAGTTTCCTTGACTAAAGTCAGAACTGTTGGATAGAAAGCTTTGGTTCTCATGAGCTGGATATCTTATGTTTCCTCGTTTTAAAATATTTTTATTAAAAGCTCCTGGCAGCTTCATACTGGCTCTTTGGACGACAACCAAGTTCGAAATCAGTATTATCAATTTTTGGATGACAACCAAGTTCAGAATTGGTATTTTTAAAATCTTTTATTGATCTTTGGACGACAACCAAGTTCAAAATCAATTCTATCAGTTTTGTTTGATCAAGTGCGAGACTGATCTCATCAACATTTCATTCGACAACCAAGAACGGGATTCTCAATCTTTCTAAATTCAAAATTGAAAACTTTCTTTGAATCAATGTGCTGCTCGCACATCAATTCAAAGAGGGGAAAATGTAACCACCTGAATTTGGTCTGTTGCAACTATGGACCCTATTTTCCTTAAGTGTGATCATACCCTCGATTATGTCCAAACGACCCTGTTACTGCTTGGCATAATTCTTCAAATCAATTTAATGTCCTAGGTGATTTTTATCACTAAATTATATTAACTATTATAGCCATATGATTCAAATAAATTCAAACCATTTAAATCAAACCAAATTCAAACATGGCTATAGTATTTAATTATAAAGGAATTAAATAAATCCCTAATCAATTACCCACTTGCAAAATAACCCATTCTCCTAGCCTATTTAATTTAATTAAAATGGCTATAGTCCCATAATTATTAAAAAGCAATTAAATTATTTAAATAATTAAATTCCTATTTTTAAAATGAATTAAATAAGTTTAATTCATTTAATTAATATTCCCTTAAACCCCAACCTAACCTATCTCAACCACTTCTACCCTGGGTTCTAACCCTTCTCAACCCATTCACCCTTGCTAATCTAATCCTA
>MU224552.1:5977445-6006285 GCA_018584345.1 Thuja plicata
GATAAAACATGATTTCAAAAAGGGATTGACTTATTTTGAGCGGCAAAACACAGGATTTGAAAACAGGAAAGCCCGGGAAAAACAAAAGACCAAGAGATTCAAAAAAATTTCAACACAGTGCTAACACCTTATATGGGGTTTTTGGTCTTGTTTTATCTCTACTCGTTTAGCCCCGCGTGGTAGACAAGCAAAACTTTTTATAGCTATATTATGTGGACTATGACTTTTATGAGTTGGATTAGTAGCCCTAGTTTATATATGGTGTTGTTTATTAATATAAAGGTGTTAGTTATGAAGTATATTATCATAGCTAGCAACTGGTTTTGGTTTTTTATATTAACTAGCTAGATGCTTTGTTTAGTTTTTTGTGTAGTGTTGTCAATATGCTGACAATGTTCTCTCTGCTCTAGCCGCCCTTTGGGCTTTGTATCTAAGGGACATCACCCTCATTTTTTGCTGCTATTAATATCAAAAACATCATAAAAGATGCTAATCCTTGTCTTTGATCTTAGTTCATTGTTGTTGAATCAATTTATTTAGGGGCTTGGCCAAAAAGAACATGAACCTTTTTTAATAAGTTCTCAAATATTGTTTATAGACTTTGCTTTAGACACAAGAACAATAAACCAAGCCAATACACTATATAAGTGTACATTTTATTCTACTTCACCTATATTAATCTAGATTAAATTCTGAATATACAAGCTTATGTCTATATGCATAAAAGTGAAAAAAAAAATAGCCAAAAAAAAATCAATTTTGAAACTCCAAGAGTTTTTTCTAAACAAAATCTTGCTTTTCAAAATATTAAAAGACAACGTCATGTACATCTTCAATAGTATATTGAACTATAATATCTAAATAAATATCACATCGTATTTATTCAAATTTTATTAATTAAATTGTACATTTAATCCCAAGGCCTAAATTGTACTGAAAGTCGCCATTTGCCGAGGGAGGCTTAATCTAAGACTCCGTATGCCTTGGCTTATAAAATAAAATAATTAAAATGTTCCAATTTAAAAATGTTTGAAAGCTTCAATCGTATATCTATACAGCTGTAATATTAAAAAAAAGTACCATTCGGGAGCTTTTCTCAGCTGCTCAACATCTTTTTTAATACTTAGCAGGCTGCCGGCTTTTCTGCAAACCGGAATCGTGTAAATGTGGCAGCCTAGTTTTCTGCACAAAAGCAATAAAAACTGAAAACTGAAAGCCGGTTTAGCGTTCTCTATCCTTCCCGGCGATGCCGAAGAGGAGGGAAGTTGGTGCGCCATAATAACTGCTTTCATCAAACAAATTAATACTCCCCGATGCCTGCCCCACACCTACGCCACCATTTCCCATGCCACATCCAATTATTTCTCCATGCCCCTTTTCCGGGCGTTCACCAGCGCTCAATCCACTGGAATGATGGCTTGGGCCTGACGGATCTTCGTTTTGCGTGACACTCTCTTTAACTCCGATCTGGTCCACGTAATTTGTCTTATCTTCTGTTCTGCTTCCCACCACCATCTTCTCCACATGGCCCAAGGCAGAGGAGTTGTCTGATTCGGGGCTTGGAGTTTGAGCCGAGGGAATCTTATTCAACGTTTCCGTAGCCTCTGGACTTGGATTAGCTGCCAAAATATGGGATGCAGAAGGGCTCTTTTGATGAGTGTGACCGTGGGTTTTGATAACCATGTGTCCAACTCCTGGGCTTGAACCTGAAGGTAATTTGTTGAGGGTCTTCAATTTCTTCCCTGAATCGATTTCGGGTGGGCTCTGTCCAAAAGAAAGCATCCCTTCAATCTGGGCATCTTGAACACCCATGTGCCCAACGTCAGGGCTCTGTCCGGATGAGATCATCTCTTTTTCTGGGCCATGTTGATTGCTCACATGCCCAATTCCAGGGCCATCTCCCGAGGGGACCATCTCTTTGATTTGGGTTTTTTGAAAGCTCGCATGCCCAACTCCTGTGCTCTGTTCTGAGGAGAATACTTCTACGCCATGGGAATGTTGAACGGTCATATGACCAACTCCAGGGCTCTGCCCAAAGGAGAGGATTCCTTTAATATGTGCATTTTGAATGCTCATGTGCCCAACACCAGGGCTCTGTCCAGAGGACAGCATCCCTTCAATATGAGCATTCTGAATGTTTGAGTGTCCAACACCAGGGCTTGGTCCGGAGGGGAGCTTTCCTTCAATATGGGCATTCTGAATGTTTGAGTGTCCAACACCAGGGCTTGGTCCGGAGGAGAGCTTTCCTTCAATATGAGAATGTTGAACGCTCATATGACCTACTCCAGGGCTCTGCCCAGAGGAGAGCTTTCCTTCAATATGAGAATGTTGAACGCTCATATGACCTACTCCAGGGCTCTGCCCAGAGGAGAGCATCCCTTCAATATGGACATCTTGAACAGTCGTTCCCCCAATCTTGGGGCTCTGTCCGGACAAGAGCATCCCTTTATTGTGGGCATTTTGAATGCTCATATGCCCAACTCCAGGGCTCTGTCCCGAGGGGAGCGTCTCTTCAATTTGGATACTTTGAACTTTCATATGACCAACTCCAGGGCTCTGTCCAGAGGAGATCACCCCTTCAATATGGACATTCTGACTGCTCATCTGCCCAATACCAGGGCTCTGTCCAGAGAAGAGCATCCCTTCAGTATGAACATTTTGAATGCTCATATGCCCATCACCAGGGCTCTGTCCAGAGGAGAGTATTCCCTCAACATGGGCACTCTGTGCATTCGTATGTTCAACGTCAGGGCCCTTTCCAGATGATAGCTTCCCTTCATTAGAGGCGTTTTGGGTGTTCATCTGTACAACTCCAACCGGAGTGCTAATCTGAGAGTGGAGCAGGGTCGTGCCATTTTGTGCCCTGCCCTGCTCTTGATCCAGAGGAACGCTTTCTTTCTGCAAAATCTCGGCTCTGATGGTTGAAGACTTGACATCTGAGTGTGTGAGAGGAGCAGTATCACCCACAGCTTTGCTGGCCAAAGTATCACCATATTGCAGGGCGGTGGTGAACTTGGGATCTAAAGAACTGGATTTCTTGTGTGAGGCGGAATCGTCGTCTAAAAGCCGTGCTCCAGCCGAGCGTGTAACAACCAGCAATAGCAGCAGAGCCTGTATTACAAGTTCCATTGTTCGGATTTTGAGTGAAAAGATCTCAAAAAAGCTTCTTTTGTCTATCCGAACTACCGATAACGCTTGACTTTCCAAAATGTGAGAAATTAAGTCTCCCATATATGTGATCGTCGTTTTAGTCCTGAGAAATACAGTTTACTTTCAACAATTGAATAGTATTTCTGACCATGGTTCAGCTGTGGATTGCTTCTTTGGAAACCCGTGGTTTGCCGCAGAATTTTCAACCACTATGTCTACGAGGCCTTTAATTTCGATGGCCGTATAACGGTACTCCACCATTTTAATTTTAAGGAAAACGAGTTACAGATGAATTTCTTCATTGATGACGGCGTCAAATTTAAGCCAATGATTCAAGCAGCCATGTCTGATGCTCCAGTCAATTCCAAACCGTGAAATTTGCCAGATCTTTATTAAATATATGGGTAGTTGAATGGACAGTAATGGGTGATGGGGATGTCCAAATTAAGATAAAGAACTGTAAAACAGCCTCCATTTTTTGACTCCGCACAAGCATTAAAATAATGCCAGTTCGAAGTTTTCATCCTCCCGTATGGTAAATCTAGCAACTGGACCCATAGGTTAAACGGGCGCGGTGACAAGGAAAATTTACTAGATGGAAATTAGTAAAATAATTTTCTATTCTGCAGTAATAGAAAAATAATCAGAATAAAATATTATATTCTATTTGAAATTGTATTCTATTTGAAATTGTAGTTGGTTTCAATAGGAATATATTTAGATTGTATATTAAAGCTAAAAATAAGTTTTATAATAATAGAATTTGATGACAAATAAATTAATGGTGGAAAATTTCACTCAGTACAAGTAAGTTCTAAGTTTGAATATCAACCAACTTATTCAATATTCTTATTAATGTATCTACAATTCTTTATGGAAATGAATACTATCTATATCCATTTCCATAACTAAAATAACTAAAATTAAAATTGTATAAAAATGCTAAAAATAGATCAAATAACCCTTGTATTTGATAATGTATATACACACCAAGCTCTTGGAAATGAATCTACACCTTTACAATATTCAATTATTTGAGCTCCTTTAGTAAATTTCAATTCACTCAATATTTAAGAATGAAATGGAATTCCATTAATTACTACTTTTTAGGAGGATTCAAGTGATAATTTTTTGTGACTAATTGATCATTGAAGAGTATAATGTTTAAGTAGATTTACAAAGATGGAGCTCCTTGTTAAGAAAACTTCTTTGAATATTATACCATGTTTGTACTGTGATTAAAAAAAAACATGACATGCCTAAATAAAATGCATTTATGAAATGAATATTACTTCACTTTAAGATAGCAACAAAAAGGATCTTCCCAATCACAATTTACATTGTATCTTCATGTGACATTTAATATCCACTCTCTTTGGGAATTAGATTTAGGGAGAATTAGCTATATAAAAACTTATAAAGCAAGGAAAACTCATATGTATTCAATGCTGAAAATTTGGATTTATCTTGATAGTTCCCAAAGTTATAGATTTTAAATCAAGAACAATCATTGCCTCAATTATGAAGAAATCAAACACAACTATGAAATAATTAGATAAAATTCTTTAGGCCAAAATAAATTAGTATCACTCTCTCAAGGCATATATTCCTAGTCAATCAATCTAGAATCATCAAAAGCCTTATCCAAATATTTATGAATAGGCAAATTATTGATATGTTCCTTAGATTATGGACCCTCCTTGTGCATCCTAAATGTTATAACAAGATATTGAAGAAAGGCTTACCCAAAGAGTTTTTTGTTCCTAATATTGCTTCGATGAAACACTCATCAAATGTGACTTGGCATGTTGCTAATCTATTTAATGTCATGTATAGATTGAAAGGAACCGGGAAAATCTATAGTTATTAGCTATTAATTTACTCCTTTCTCTTCGGGGAGTTTCATTCCTTTTCTTATAATCCACTACAAAAATAGTGCACTAGATGAAGTGAATGCTACTTAATTTCATAGAATACAAGCATCATAAATTTTTAACCTGCTTAGACCCCCTTATCTTTTTTATTAGAATGGGATTCCCTTGATGATTTAAATTCATTTTGAGCCCTACAATGGACAATGATAGGTTTTCCTAATTTATGAGTGTCTCCATACTATAAGCAAGAAATATGTCATTTGTAGGGACTTCATCTCAAATTGTATGGTACCATGATTTATGAAATCTTTGATGAAGAGATTATTTTATTCCTATTATTGATAATGGATTAGATATTTCCTATTCAAGCTTCAATTCATGTTGAAATCCATTTTCCTCACTTGTCTCAACTAATGTGTCCAAGTGACCTTTGTTGCAATTTTTTTTTGCAATCCTAAATTTTAATGGATAGCACAACATATAGATTTAGGGATCAATTAAATCTAGGTGAAATGGAAAACTTATTATCAAATTGAGGATAGGAAAATGCCAATTTTAAAAGAGTAGGATGATTCTTCTACACTTTGAGCCTTTTTAAGCTAAGAAGAATATTGTTAGATACCTTTTTATAATAACAATAGATTGATTCACCACATAATTTGACTAAATCCTATGCACAATTATATTCCTAATAATGGTTGTCACTTCATACCCTTGCAATAATTCATTGGATTATAGGTCATAGATCTCTCAAAAAGGAAAATTTATGAAAGGTCATAATGCAACATAAGATGTAAAATAAACGTGTATAATCCATCGATGAGACTATTTATATATATTTGCATCATCAATAACCTAAAAGCTAATAGTGCCTGCAATCCCCTAAAAGTAACTCATAGACTACAAGTTCATAAAATATTTGATAGAGGTTTATAATATTGGACCTATACATATTGATACAACATAATAAATAAATAGCTTAAAAAATATGATCAATGAATTATCATTTAATATAAAGGATTAGATATGTTATAATCAATGAATTATGTTGGTGCCTAATCTTGTAGGAAAAATTCAAATCAGAACCAATAACAATAATTATATTTAATGTTTCAAAATATTGATGAATCTAATTAATTTGGCTCTATATTACAAAGAATAGGCTCTCAAATCCCTTTTTACCTTCCATAATTAAACCATTTCTTAATTATTAATTTATATTTTAAACACAAGCATGTATATTAGATTAAAAATATATTCTATCAAGATGAATTCCTAATAAAATGATTTATTGCATTCCTTGAATGCAAACTACCTATTCTACTATACTAATATAAGCAATATGCACCTATAAATTCACAATATTCCCTAAAGTATTCAATAAGAGATATAGATGGATTGTAACATAAAAAAATGTCTTATATTGATTTCTTAAAGAGAAGATACAATGCAGTGTTACTCCAACCCCATATTCGTAAGTAGGTAGTGTAGCCCTAGACCCTAGCTCAGATGCAACATGAGGTGAGCATAACTGATATATATTGTTGTATTAGTGCTTATGTATTGTTATTTTATTATAGGAAAATCTATGTTATGTGAGATGACGTGATTGCATGGCACCTAGTAATATTAATGACCCATGTTGGATAATATTGTTACTTGCTATTTATAGTTGATAACTGATTAGGAGGATTAGGAGGACATGTTAGCTTAGACACAATATGGTATGTTGATTATTCAGATGGTTCAGTAGTGATCATATATGCATGATGTGTATGCTAGTAGATACCATGATGTTATGTGATGATGGTCACTTACATGTTTACAAGTTATTGATGTACTATGCACATATCTACCAATGTTTTGATTACTATTATGTTTATGTTATTGTTTCTCGTCAATCCTATTTGACGTGTTTATATGAAGAGGGACAAAATTATACTTACTCACTAGTGAGGCCCACATGATGTCTTGATTCCCCTTCATTGCATGTTATTGTTTGACTTATATATATGTGCTTCGAGTATTGTACTAACATGGACAGATACCAAGCATTGAATTCAACTAAATTGGTTGATCTGAGTGTGCCTAAAAATAAAAAATATAAATCCGATGGTGGTTAAAATTTGGAGTTAACCTTATGGTCAATTATGTCCCCTAGCCCAATTGTCATTCCTAGTATTGGGTGACAATTGTCATGTTGTTTATTTTGGGTAGCCAGTTACCAGGTCGTAACAACCAACTACCTTGCATTGTATGATGAGACATGTGATTTTTTTGTTTTGTTTGATTTATGATGTTCGTAATGATGTCCGATCAACGTATGAGTTTATTTATGCATTCATAAGATGGATGGTGTCGCTAGTTAATATTATGGTTATTTCATTGTTGTCACTGACTAGTATTGTTTGGGCATTTTATTTTAAATTAGGATTTTAATCTTTGGCTTTGGCTTTGGTTTTTGGTTTTAGGAATTTATTTTATGATTTTAATTTAATTTTTTTAATGTGTTTTTATGTTTTAAAAAAGAGTCTTTTTATATGTGGAGAAGATCATGTCTTGAACTTATCTAATCATTTTTTTCTCTTTTAATTTTATCAAGTTTTGAAAACCCACATGTAAACATTTGAATTTGGGCTTGTAGAAGAGATTTTGGTGGAGATCTTTTTGTAGGTACTTGATCAATGGATTTCTCAACTTCTCTTGTTTTTTTGGTTTTGGGCATGTATTTAGGTAAGTTTGTGAATTTCTTCCAAAATCTTGAAATTTGGAGTTTGATTTATTGGATTGAGAATGGTTGGGAAAGCAATCTTAGGTTGTATTATCCTTTTGCAAACTTGTTTGAATAAATTAGATGATGATTTGATTATTTCTTAAAATTTTGAGGAAACAAGGGTTTTATTGTCTTCTTATGCTTCTCGAATTCGTTAGAGGGAATGAATGAATGTGTTTTTGTGTTGAGAATTAAGTGGGAATAAATGAGTTTGCCCAAATTTTCATTTTGATGATATTGAAAATTGATGAATTTGGCTTGTTGGCTTGCAAGCACGTGCAATTGACCAAATTTCACTTAGTGTTGAATTTGATGGAAAAAGGAATGTGGTATTATGTTTTTTGTAAGTTTAATTGAAAAACTTGTGATAATTTTGTAATGGATTACTTGAGAATTTTACCTTTTGAAGAGTTTAGTTTATGATGGCTTTTTTTTTTATGTGGTTTGTATGTAACCAGTTCTGGGCATTCCTCCAATTGAGTGTGAAATGAGTTGTGGATTGGGAGGCTGGGTATTGAAAATTGGATTCCTCTACCTCATTTGAACTTAAAATCAATTATCATGTGATTGGAATGTGACATGGTATCTAGTGTCTACCTTACTTTTGACATGTATTCAACAGTGCTCATACTAGAAGAAATTCTAGAAAGTGAGTTGTTTCTTGGGAGTCAATGCATGGTTATATGAAGATGGATTCTGCGTTGCTATGTGAATAATATATTGTCATTGATCTTAGTGAATGCATTTGGAATGAGCATTAAAACCTTATGTGCAATATAGAATGGGGAGAGCAATAGATAATGAGATAAATGAATTGCTTCCATGTTTCAGAAGAATGCCCCCAATAGGCTCAAGAGGTGACTCAAGCACTAATTTGGGACAAGGTTTTTCCTTCACTAAGAAATTTAATTGAATGAAATGAGAATGACTGAGTGATGTAATTGATCTATTAGAAAAGTCACTAAAAAGCTACTGAAAACAGACTATAACAGACAAATACTGAGCTGAAACTTACAAAAACAAAAACTAGAAGACAAAAATGACGTGATAGAAATTTGGGCAAAATGTGGCCAGGACACATTGAGATTGGTGACATATCCCCAGGACAGGTTGAGTTTGGTGACATGTTCCCAATTTTTTTGGTTGAAACTTTTACAAATCCTACAACTGTTCATGTTCTACCCAGATCCAATCTGATAGCACCATAACCTTTGTAGGAGTACAATGAACACTGAGAGGGTGGATGAATCAATATTCATAGAAAAATTCAAGTTTTCAAATACTTTTAAACCTTTACTTGATTATACAATGTAAACCAAAAATAGAATGAACAGTAATGCAAAACATACACAAAAGTTTGACACAAGAGATTGTCCCAAGTGGAAATCCTCTGGGGAATAAAATCACTCAAAATTGCCTCCTAGATTAATTAAAATGTCTCGCTAAAAAATACAAGCTCCTCACTAGAAAAATGTGTCTCACTGGCCATTTTTGTGCCTCATTGGCTTATACATTAATATTCAATAAATTGTTCAACTTGTGGAGTATCATCTCTGTTTCACTTTACAACATATTATAATCTTGCTTTGCTCGAGATTCAGAACCAAATATATCAGATCAATCTTTCACATATACCATGTCATTATGCATATATATATGATATACCCAATGTTATAATATAGTAATACAAGATGTCTTCTCAATTTCTCATAATGCTCAAATATACAATAAGTGTGACAATAGAATCAATATATACCCATTTCTCTTTTAACAAAGCATAACCAAGGAGGATGCTTTCTTTGTATACCACAATAATCTCTTTGTATCTCACTCACTTGAATACCTTCAATATGATGCAAAACTAAATGAAAATTGTCATTTCAATTGATAACTAATGATACAAAACTATGATTTTGTAAATCTTCAAACATAACTGCTTTTTTAACATGTTCTTTTCTAATCAATAAGAGTTGTATAGTCCTAAAAAGTTAACACCCATAATTGGATTTATTTTAGGACCTATTGAACCAATTTTGGTGATTTTGAGATTTGACTATTGGTTATGCCTGTTTATCCATTTTTCCTAGAACCTTTTTCACATCTCCTGATCGTCTCCACCATGTCCTAGGCATTTTTACTTAGGGGTACAGTCAAAGTTTGACTGAACCTCCAGGGGTGTGGTCAAACTTCAACTTTACCTCCTATGGGTTTGTCTTGATTGGGCCCTAAGCCTCATGTTTGGACCCTTCTTCCTATATCTTTCCCATTTCTTTTATGTGTCGCCATGCCCGCATTTGAATCTCAAAATGAGTATAAAATGATGCTCTATCCACTCATTTGGAAAGATATCAAGACATAGATACATGCACACATTTGCCAATATTATGCAAGCATAAGCATTCAAGAATTGAAGAATTCAAGTGGTGAACGCAATGCATCTATCCAAGGTCTCCAATTCTTCTTCATAGATCCATTCAAGAAAGTCAATCTCCTTCCTTTGATGCAAGATTTCTCTCCCATGATGGACAAGTAGAGAGCTTCTCAAGTGGTGCAAGAAGGTTCTATTGACAGGGTTTTGCTGACCGGGTCCGCCAACACTCATAAGTTTTTATCAGGTACCAGGGGTATCGGCCAACTCCGCCTGCAAAAGGTTATTCGGGGAAGTTAGATTCCCCGGGCCTCCAAGCACCTGGGTGTCGGGTCACGACAGTGCAGGGCTTAGTTGGGAGAAGTGACTATTTCAAGGGGGATAGCTGGTTTCTTCAACTCGTTCTCTCCAGAGATTCAGTAAGGTGAGGGGTCTTCAAGCACTTTACACTTAGCAAATAAAATGAAAAAGGTCCTGCAGGGTTAGAAGTACTTCATGTAACTATAGTTATGCTTAAACATTCAAGACATCGATAATTCTCTGATACACTACACTAAATACCAAATAAATACGCAACCATCAGCTAGTATTTTATCAGTAGCGAGGAAAAAGAGGTCGTTAATCTACTTTGACATATCAAAGTAGAAGACATAAAGAACATGAAACATGAAATACCATTAACTCAGAAGTTTGAATGCCAACAACATCATTGCAAATTATTCTCCCTTCTTCATTAATATTTCTTCTAGCAAGCACTGGTGCGTGATACAATGGTGGCCTGGTGGCCCCAGGGGAGCATTTAACTATTGAAAGTGAAACAATGGAGCATTGAGCTCTGCAATTGAAATAAAAATCGCTTCTCTATTACTGTGGACAGCAAAATCATTAATTTCGCCGACCCTTGGAAATGGGTCGGTCTTACTATTTATACACATTCTCTTCTAACCCTAACCCTAACCCTAACCCTAACCTTATTTTACACCATGTTTCAATAAAATATAATATCTGGGGGCCGGTACTACCTGCGCCACCCTACAAAAGACCTTGAGACGGAATAGGCTTGACATGTCAAAAGAATGAGACAAGAATATACAGCGGAAGAATTAGCTTGGAGAAGAGAGTCAGGAAGGAGAAGGAAGAAATTAGATCCCCAGGGAAGCCAACAGAAGTCCAAACAAAGCAATAGATATAGAAGACAAGACTGAGGAAATAAATGTCACTAGGGAAGATGTTGCCGATGAAGTAAAAGACACAGGCAAAGGGGTGGATGAGACCCACACCACTGAGGAAGAATAGCTGCAGGGCACTGGGGAAGAACCAAGAGAACAGACTTTGGCAAATAAGCCACCCCTGCCACCTTAGTGGTTAGTGGAGAGCAAGAAAAGAAAGGCTCCATCCACTCCCGAAACTCCTCTCTCCCTGGCTGAAATGATGGCTCAGGTCCAGGCCCCACCAAAGGCCAAGAAAGCCCAGACGGTTCATACTCTTCGAACCAGGCTGGGCGGAGAAACAGTTGTCGTTGTGGCGACACCTCCCCCAGACACCGATAAAGCAACCACAGAGCCCAAAGATTATAACATTACAGAGGTATCACTGGGAAAGAGGGGAAAACAGGGCAAAATTGATGATTTTGCTGTCCACAGTAATAGAGAAGTGATTTTTATTTCAGTTGCAGAGCTCAATGCTCCATTGTTTCACTTTCAATAGTTAAATGCTCCCCTGGGGCCACCATTGTATCACGCACCAGTGCTTGCTGGAAGAAATATTAATGAAGAAGGGAGAATTCTTTGCAATGATGTTGTTGGCATTCAAACTTCTGAGTTAATGGTATTTTATGTTTCATGTTCTTTATGTCTTTTGCTCTGATATGTCAAAGTAGATTAACGACCTCTTTTCCCTCGCTACTGATAAAATACTAGCTGATGGTTGCGTATTTCTTCGGTATTTAGTGTAGTGTATTAGAGCATTATCGATGTCTTGACTGTTTAAGCATAACTATAGTTAGATGAAGTACTTCTAACCCTGCAGGACCTTTTTCATTTTATTTGCTAAGTGTAAAGTGCTTGGAGACCCTCACCTTACTAAATCTCCGGAGAGAACGAGTTAAAGAAACCAGCTATCCCCCTTGAAAATAGTCACTTCTCCCAACCAAGCCCCGCACCGTCGTGACCCGACACCTAGGTACTTGGAGGCCTGGGGAATCTAACTTCCCCGGATAACCTTTTGCAGGCGGAGTTGGTCGATACCCATGGTACCCGGTGACAACTTATGACTGTTGCCGAACCCGGTCAGCAAAACCCCGTCAACAGGTTCATTCCAATCTTCTTTAAGTAGCATAACTACATTTATGATCTAGAGATGGTGATTATGGGTCTCATACATTGGTGAGGACATCCTTGATCTTCCTACATCTCCATTCCAAGTTCAAATGCAAGCATCTTCATGAATTTGTATGATTTCTACATCCATTCATGAGGGTTTTACACAAGGTGAATCAAACATTTACCTTCCTTTCCTTTTCAAATTTATATTTGCATATCAATTTCAAGGTTAATTCCTAAAATGGGGCTTGACCATGTCATGCCCAAAAGTTGGACAAAAACACAAATCAAAAAAATTTTAAGCACACTAAAAGGATGACTATACTACCTCAAAGGTAAATCAAGTGCACACAAAATGGTGCAGAGGTGAAACAGTAACCAGAAGGGCCAAACTAGGTAGGATATCTCTTAGTACTATCCTACAAGGGTCCCTAAACTGGATATTTTGATTGGCACACAAATCAAGATAGTTGCCAAAAGTCAACCAAAGTTGACCAAAAGTTCATTGTACTCCGAATTACATGAAGGGGAGTTACTAGGGCCTGATAAGTCCTATGGAAGGCTTAGGCATGCAAACCAAGTTGGTTGACCAGAAAGTCAACTAGAGTTGACCAAAAAGTCAACTATCTCTGAAAGATGTGAAACTGAAATCCTAGGTTTCAAGAGGTACATGGAACACCTGGTTCAAAAATTGGGGTGAACAGAGGAAGTTTGACCATGGTTGACCAAAAGTCAACCATGCATGACATTGGTCAAAGGTAGCAATACTACCCTAATAAAAAAAACAAATATGAAAGTAAGGGGGGTAGACTATACCCGCTAATCAATAGTTACGCCGAAAGGCTGAATAATCAAAGATAATAAAGTTAATTTAATAAGTTATGTCCTAGTCTAAAACATTATAAAATTTAACCAATAATGCTTTAAAATAACATTTTAACTACCATCTAATTTAATGATATAACTTTATTCAATCCAAAATAAGATCAGATCTAATATAAGTCTATTATTAGTTCCGGTCGTAGGCAGGATATTATAGCATTCAATGCAATGCTACTGTTTCTATTAATTGTCCAATTAGAAGATTGTATTTTTCAACAACTTTTTTATTGATATAGTTTTAATATATTTTGACTTTTCTATATTGTAATAGAAATTATTTATCTTTCTTTTTATTGGCTGAATGTGGCTACAGTAGTGGGTTGAGGCTTTTGTGGAGAGATATTTTCAATTCAATTGTCCAATGAGAACACTTTATTTTTTCACAACTTTTTACATTTATATAGTTTTAATATATTTTGAATTTTCTATTATTAAATTTTGCTATTATTGTTTATAATATTATATTTGTAACTAATTAATTATATTACCTCTTAATATTAATTTAATAATATAATATTAATATTTTTATTATATATTATATTAATAGAATAAATTATTATATTTATAACAATGCATATGTAATAGAAATCTTAATTTAATATTTAATATTTAATGTTCAACTATAATTAACGATTATATTTAGTTATACATATTAATGATTATATTTACTTTAATGACTTATATTACATTTAGTTTCAAAGAAAATTCTATATAGTGGTAATTATATAGGCTATTAAAATTTATTTATATTATTTTAACTCTATGTCAAATATCCTAAGGCTTAATCTTTAAGGCAGGAACTAGACACTATGCGTCCTTGTTTTTAAAGGAACTAACATTTTAACAAAATATTAATAATTTAATGGATACCAATATAACCTATCTTTAATTAAAGGTAAAATTTAACCCATTTAATTTGCATAAAGTAAGCACGTACTATAAATTATAATCTTATATCATATCAAAATTAGTCTATACAAAAGAAATCTCATAAATATAATTAAATCAATACCCATTAAATTTTACTTTGTTTTTACCAACTAATTTTAATCTAATATTTAAATCGAAATATACCAAGATAAGCTTAATGTTATTTTAATTATTTAATCAACTCAAATTAAAATCTATTTAATGACAACCTTTTATATATATATATATATATATATATATATATCCAAAATTAAACCAACCAGTTAAAACCTATGTTAATAGTTTTAATACTTTAATAGAGCAAAAAAAAACAATTTAATAAAATAAACAATCTAATAACCTCAACCTAAAATTAAAACCCTAAATCATTCTATGAATTCCGTAGAGGAGGCGGCGGCGAGAAACGAACAATAAACCACAGAGCGACGGAGGTTGTCCATGGAGCGGTGGAGGTCATCCATGGAGCGGAGGAGGTTGCTCAGGGAGCGACGGAGGAGGGAGCTTTGGCGGGCACGCACAGAAGCGGCACCGCTGAGCTGGGGTGTGGGTGTAGGTGGCGGCCTGATGTGCAGTCACAGTGGGTGGGCGTGGCTGTGGCCGACGTCCCTCCCCACTGTGCATGCACAGCGGGAGGCTCGGCCCTCGCACGATGTGGGATGGGTTGGGCTCGGCCCTCCTACCCGATACCCACTGCGTTTGTAAAAAAAAATAAAATTAAATATATAAAACGTTTCTAAACAAAATCTTTTGCAATGTGTTTATTTTATTTTTATTAAGAAAAGAATAATTTATTATTTGGTTGTTTACTATGTTTACTTTCCAAATAGCATAGTAAATAGAGATTAAAAATTTGAAGCATAAATGACTGGTGAACAAAAATGTCTGCTCCAAAATAGCAGCTACTAGGGAAACTTATTTTCCAACTATTATTTCATAAAATGACCTTGTAATTCATTCCTAAGATGATGGTGGAGCTAAATTTTAAATTTAGGCACTTTAATTTTGTTGATAAATTTCAGAATTTTTTCTATCTAAGAGTCAAATATATCTCTCTCCTTTGTTTTTTAAATACATTATACGCTATGTTAATCTAACTTTTCATACCCCTTTCATTAGGTAGAGAATATATATTCTAATTTAATAATGGCAATAGCTTACAAATAGATTTCTAAGCAAGCTATAAAAATCCCTAAGTTGCATGATTGTATGATCAGTTAAAAATATTCATTCATATAAGCATTAAATCATATCTATGCAATTTTAAAAGTTGATTCCACCATAAGAACCAAAAATACTTTATAAGCAAAATTAGTAGAATTTTTTTTTTTTTTTAAAAGTATAAAGCCACAAGATCTTATTTTAGATTTCAATAAGGTATGAACATAAATTCCCACCTTTATTCTCCAAGATACAATATGGGTAAAAAGATTACAACAGTATACTGTTACAAAATTTCTTGAGATCTTAATGCAACTTGCCAAAAAAAAGTCCTTAAACAACAAAGGTTACAAGGATAAGATTTCCAAAACCCATATTTCCTTTGAGTACACAATTGCGAATCCTCCATCCCAGTTGTGAAAACCTGTAGGGTGAGAATTGACCATGGAGGCTCACCTCCCAACCTAGACCTTAACAAGGTCACCCCCGAGCTTGGGGATCTAAATTGGAACTAGATACAAACATACAAAACTCAATTTATAGAAACTCACAAGCAAGAAAGCTTCCCAAAACATGGATGAATAGGAGGAAAGTCTCCAAAAGGCCTTCCGAAAATAGGGGTAGTGGTAGACCTCACAGTAGGAGAAAGCCAAGAATCAGTAATGAAATCACAAGCCACACATGGACCTGAAATGACCATCTACATAAGATGCAGTCATGAAATAAGCTCCTTATGACCCCCAGGTGCCCTTAGGCCCTACTTGACATCATGGGTATCATGAAACCCCATGTATTTCTCTCCACACATGGGAGACTCTACACTAAGCTGGAATCATTTCCTACTACCCCCTTCAAGGTTACTCTTCCCTGCCAAGGGTGAGTGTTCCTTGAAGATACCCATTCAAAAGCAAAACAAAATAAACGCTACAAATAAAACACCAAAGATTTTGACTTTGAAAATAACTTCAAAAATACATAGGACTCCATTAATGGAGTTTCAAGCTCAAGAACACCAAGAAACCATGAAATCTACTTCTAAAGAAGGCCAACCTTTATCCAAGCTAAGATGAGATGAGGATTGGTGATGAGCTATCCTTCCCAATTCTCCTTCTCCAAAAGCTCCTTTAATCTGAAATATGTCTCTAAGGGAAGCGAGTGGGTGAACACTCAACTCATCCTAAATCCTTCCCTAAATAGGCAAACCTCCAACAAGATCAAGGCTTAACCCAAAGGCGAGGTGACCCTAACCATCCCTTTCTTTCCACTTGCCTTCATTCTCCATGAATGGAGTTAAATGCAACTTGGGAAGAATATAGAGGCTAACCAAAGTTACACTCCTCTTCAAATTCGCTCAAGTCTGAAAATGACACTTTAGGGGAGCAATAAATGAGTTTAGAGGCTCATTAATGACTGAAAATGACCCCTAACCCCTAGGGTACCAAGTTGGGTAGGTAAAATTGACCCTGGTTACCTTCTGGGAGCCCAAAAGAACCTCCTAAACTGTTCTTGAAGTTAACCCACGGATTTCTAAGTGAAGTTGACCATCTAGAAACTTCTAACCTTGGGGTAAGCTTGGGTACTACACATAAGTAACCTTAATTAACCCTACACCTAACCATGGCTCCCTTTACTAGCCATGTCAACATTAAATTGCAACACTTGCCAAATTTGGCACAATGAATTAAAACAAATGACATGGCTTATTCAAATTGACATCTACTAATTGAAATACACACATGCAAACCACATTTATGAATAAAACACAGATACAATGAGGTCCATGTTTCTTTGTATAAACAGGACCTTGGAATGCACGAAATATCACATAGGTTCCAATACTGGGTCCCTGATTTAGATCGATGGTCAACTATCCCTGCACACTCATTGCACACATTAGTAGGTCCAAAACAACATGATATGAAAATATAATACAACAACAATAATTCATTGCACATAAATATATCTAAATTCAAACTTAAATCAATATCTCATCGATTTCCTAAACCAAATTCCATCATATTATATCCATACATTTATCTCATATATGACATCATCATAAACTGAAACTACATCAAAACATAAAGTATCTCGAGTGTACCCTGATTACATAACCAGGTACTAAATATATAACATAAGATTCAACAAATCCTTAAATACATAAAAGTCTCCAATAGTCAAAGTATAACTAAGCATAAAACTACTAAAAGCATGAAGGATAAAACAGTAAAACTATGATAGTCTAATGTAGGTATCACATCTACCCCCTCTAGGCATGAACTTCCTCCTGGATTTCATCAAAGAGGTGAGGCTACGGTGATCTCATCTGTGTTGTGTCCTCCCAAGAGGCTATAACCTCGTCACAACAATCCCACTGGACCCTAACCTGGTCCAACTCTCAGCCTCAAAGACCCGATGTCTTCCGAGCCAACATACGAATTGGCTCCAAAGCCAGCTGCCCATCCGGCTCCACCTGCAAGGCATCCCAATCTATCACATGAGAATCATCATATATATACTTCCTCAAAACTAAAACATGAAACACATCATGGATGCGTGACAGGCTAGGTGGCAACGCTAAATGGTAAGAAACTGGTCCTATTCTCTCAAGGATCTCAAAAGGTCTGACAAAATGAGGTGCTAGATTAGAGACCTTTCTGAAATAGATTGGACTCTTATGTGGTCACACTCTCAAGAAAACTTTGTCTCCAACTAGATAGGCTTGATCAATCCTCTTAGCATCAGCATAATTCTTCTTCCTATCCTGAGCTTTCACTAGACACTGCCTAATCATGGTCACCTACTACTCCATATCTCTGACTAGCTCAGGACCAATGGAAACTCTATCCTCGATCCTATCAAAACTGAGGGGGTCCTTCATGGCCTACTATAAAGAGCCTGGTAGCGAGGCATACCCAAGGATGTCTGGTGCCCATTGCTATAGGAAAACTCCACTAGGTGTAGGTAATCCTCCCACTGGGGTTTATGGTCCATGACATACATGCGAAGCAATGTCCTCTAACACCTGATTGACCCTTTCGGTCTGTCCATCTGTCTCAGGATGATAAGATGTACTAAAGTTAAGCCTCATGCCCATAGCTTCCTGAAGTTCTCTCCAAAAGGATGAAGTGAAGAGAGAATCTCTATTTGAGATGATCTTATGAGGTACGCCATGAATTCTGACTATATCTTGCAAGAACACTTACACCATGGCTGGTGCGGTAAAGGTAGTACGCACGGGTGAAAAATGAGCCACCTTGGTAAACTTGTCGACTGTCACCATGATGGCATCATGATGATGAGAAGACATAGGAAGACCTACTATGAAGTCCATAGATATGGTGTCCCATTTCCACAATGGTATCTCATGAGGCTAAAGGAGACCACTTGGATGACAGTGTTTCGCCTTCACTCTCTAGCACTCTAGGCATCTAGCTACCATCTCTACAATCTGCAATCTCATGCCAGGCCAATGATACAATTGTCTCAAATCAACATACATCTTCTTAACTCTGGGATGCGCTACATAAGGGGCCCTATGAGCTTCTAGCATCACAAAATCACGCAATTCTCTGGAAGAAGGTATATAAATACATCCTCTATGATGCAAAAGTCCGTCAGACTCCAAGGTATACTCTGAAAACTTCCCCTCAAGGGGTCTCTGAGATCAATTCAACTCACAAAACTCTACATACATCTCATCCTCATATAAGTGATGAAGAATGTGATCTCTCAAATCCATGCCAGTAGACATAGAAGAAAGCTCGTGTCGTCTCCTACTCAAGGCATCTGTGACTACGTTCTCTTTCCCTTTGATGTAGTGAACATCAAAATCATATTCGCATAAGAACTCCACCCATCTCCTTTGCCTAGCATTAAGGTTCAGCTGAGTACAGAAGACTCTGATGGTCTGAATGAAGTTTGAACTGATGTCCTAAGAGAAAATATCGCCATTTGACTAAAGAATGCACCACTTCTGCGAGCTCAAGGTCATGGGTAGGGTAGTTGAGCTCATGAGTCTTTAGTTTCCTAGACTCGTAGGCTATATCTCACCCACCTTGCATAAGAACTTCTCCTAAACCATCCAAAGAAGCATCTATGCAAACCAAAAAGTTTTTTGAAGGCTCTGGCACAACTAGAATGGGTGCACTAGTAAGTGCTCTCTTGAGCTCCTAAAAATCCCTATTACACTTTTCAGTCCACTCAAACATCTTTCCCTTTTGTTGAAGAGAAGTGATGGGGTGTGCTACCTAAGAGAAACCCTCAACAAACCATCTATAGTAACTGGCTAAGCCCATGAAAATCCTAACTTCAGTCAGAGTGGTAGGTGCTGGCCAATCCATAATGGCATCAATCTTTGATGGGTCTACTGAGATCCCATCACCTGAATAACATGGCCTAAATACTTGACCCCTGCTCTGAAGAAAGAACATTTTGACAAGCTTCCATATAATTGATTGTCCCTAAGACACTGCAAAACTTGCCTCAAGTGTTCCTCATTCTCTTTATCATCTTTGGAATAGATCAAGATGTCATCGAGAAACACAACCACAAACTTGTCCAGGAAGGTACAAAATACTCCGTTCATAAGTCTCATGAACACAACTGGAGCATTCGTAAGACCGAATGGAACCACAGTGAATTTGTAGTAGCCATATCTGGTGTGAAATGCAAACTTGTGAATATCACTATCCACGATCCTCAACTGATGGTAACCCAATTTGAGGTCTATCTTGGAGAAGAATTGGGCACCTTGCAACTGATCAAACCAGTCATTGATCCTAGGAAGTGGATACTGATTCTTGATGGTTACCTTGTTCAACTGTCGGTAATCCATGCATAACCTAAGCAATCCATCCTTCTTCTTCAGAAAGATAACTAGTTCACCCCAAGGACAAACACTAGGATGAATGTGTCCTTTCTCTAACAATTCCTCAAACTATATCTTGAGCTCATTAAGCTCATTAGTGGTCATCCTATAAGGTGCTCTAGAAACTGGCTCAACTTCTGGTACCCGATCTATGTAAAAGTCTACTGCTCTATAAGGAGGCATACTAGGTAGCTCTAATGAAAACACATCTGCAAACTCTTGAAGAATGGGGAAGTCATCAAGAGAACTTTCCTTCTCTGCCTCTTCTTCCCTATCGCTGATTGTGATGGCATATAACTGGCATCCCTTCTACATGCATCGCTTAAGTTGCATAGCAGAAATCACACAGAGGGATACAAGCCTATGGACTCCAGTAATCAGTTTATCAGTACCATCATCATCTAAACATTCGATCCTCTTCTTATGAAAATCTAGCTTGGCCCTATGGGCACTTAGAAAATCAATGCCAAGAACTAGACTGTAAGATCTAAGGGGATTAACTCTGAGATCTGCTATGGTTGTCTTACCGCCAATCTGGATCGTACAATCCTTAACCATTGAGGTCATGGAAACTCTATCTCTTGAAGCTAACTCTACTTCCCATCTAACCTCTTGTCTAGCTGCAACTAGCCCACAATGCTCCACATTCGATGGATAAAAAAAGGAGTTAGTGGCTCCTGTATCAAAAAGAACAGTAACATCACTACCTCTAATCTTACCTAAGATGTCAATAATGGTAGCCTGGTGCTCTTCCTGGCAGTTGTCCACCACTGCAAAAACCATGTGGGACTTTCCCCTATCCCCAACTATCGATTCTGAAACTGTTGCATGCTGACTACCACCCTGTGGGCACTCTCTAGCTATGTTCCCCATGGTACCACAAGAGTAACATGGCCCATGTGACTGAACCTGAACACCAAGAGGTCTGGAGTACTGAGACCCTGCGGTCCTCGATGACCTACTATAGCCACCCCTAGAGGACAGCTAAGTCTATGTTGGAGGGGTGTATAGTTCCTAGGGTCTCTGGTCCTTCCTAGGACCCTGTGAATTCCACTACTTGGGCTTAGAGCCCTTCTATATCTGAGGTGGCCTCTGCTACTGGCTCTGCTGAGTCTGTTGTGGCTGGTGCTACTATGGGGTCTTGAATGACACTGTAGAGTTCCTCTGATTCCCCTTCCATGGGGTTTTTGATATCCTGAGGCTTGGGATGAGGATTTATGATCCTGAGACCTATCCCTATCATCCTGTGGCCCTTTGACTATCTCTTCAGCCACTATGGCTCTGTCCATCGTAAACCTTAAATCTCCTGAAGGTACCATGCATACCCTGTTTGAAATTGCAGGATTTTATCCCTTGATAAACCTGTTCACCTACAACTTCTCATCTCCCATGTATTCAACATAAGGTTGGAGATTGAGAAAATTTCCCTCATACTGGGCTATTGTAAGTCCCCATTACTGGAGATCATGGAACTCATCGATGCGATGCTACCTAAACTGCTCTGAAACATAACTGTTGGGATTAATGGGAAGTATGTACTAAGAAGGGAGGGGTGAATCAGTACCTCTAAAACTTTTGTATCCTTTAATCAATTAACCTTTGTAATCAATGGTATATCCATTCAATCTAATCTATACTATCTTAATGTGAGTTATATCAATTCATAACATTAACATACATGTGAACATTCATGAAAGTAATTTGACATGTAACAGAAGATATGATATCACAGAAAACTCCTGTAAGGAAGTAAAAACTGCGGTGGGGATGACATCCAAAAAATCTTCACTATCTGCAAGTTGGAAGGGGTCAGTTAAGGCTTACAATTTTGATCACTTCTGATGATCTACCCTGTTAAGAGTATCAGTGGAGACCTATTAAATTCTACTCTATTAGGAGCTTTAGCAACACTGTTGAGTGTGCACTCGGTTAAGAGATTTGTTGTTGGACTATTAAATCCACCTACCTTGAAAGGATTTTTACACTTTGCTCCACTTGTTAGAATGATAGAAAATTACAAATTGACCTGGTAAATGCAATCTCCTATTGTTGATACAAATCCAATTTAGTTTAAATGAAAAATATTATCACCCAATTGTGATTGAATAATACCTCTAATTCTCGATATCCTCTATTCTTGGTTTTGATAACCAAATTCACCTTTTGTTGTTCTTGTTCTTGAAACGCTCAATTTGATCCATAGATGTTCTCGTTGGCTTCATTCATGCTCACTTTCATATTTTTACACACATTAATAAATGATTGCATCATCTATTTATAGATGGATTGACATCAAGTTTTGATAAACATAATGTTAACTCTAAGATCAGGTTTACAACTTGTACCTAGATCTCCTAGTTTATGTGTTTTAAATCAGTTAGACTGATTAAAGCACTTACATTCATGTTTCTTGTCCCTAAAGAAATGGACTTAAAAATGAATCAATATCCTATAAATATAATAAGCTTTCTTTATCTGACGTGGAAGTCAGATCCACTTTTTGCAGTTGTAACTAACTTTTGATTTCTATCTATCGGTTATGCTCTGACTATCATTCGGTTTTGTTTTGTCAGTTGCACTTTAACTATCTCATCGATCTGCACTATATCTTTCATGTTGGATTCCTCTTTATCCTTCTATTTTGTATTTTCAGTTTATACGCTAAGTTGTGTCGTCGATTCTCTTTATACTTAGTCATCTTTGGTGATCTCTTTCTATCTAATATTTAGTTTTCTCTTGTCCTGTCTTTTGGTGTATGCTTACCGAAAGTGTTGTTTGTATACTAATGGAATATTAATGTCATCAATCTCCCCCTTTGACATTAGTATCAAAAACTGATATGTGAAAAATACTAACAAAATGTTAAGTATATACAACATATGTAATCCTTAGTCATTTAATGACTCCCCCTATGTATATGCCAATATATCTTTACATATGATATATTTCCTTCTACATATCATTTTCCCATATGAATATACATATACATATTTACCATTTGCCCATCTGAATGAATGAATGTACATATCATTTTCCCTTTTATTTTGTACTCATACCATTTCCCCCCTTTTTTGATATTAAGGGAAAAGGTCTTTACCTTAGAGCTTATAAAAAATGTGGGAGTGTGAAGACTTCATGTCTTCCATCATTTTCTCCCATTGTTCTTTCAGGTTCTCCAGAGCCAGTGCATGTCATAGATGTTGTCTGCTACAGACATCTCGGTAGTTGCTATCAGTTGCCTTGCTGAATTGATGTGTTGTTTAAGCAGTGTAAGGTTTGGTAGAAGTTGAGCTTGGAGCTTGGTTACTTCTTCCCTAAAGTTTGTTTCTTCTTCCCACAATTCCTGCCTTAACCATTTTATCTCAATGACCTTTTCATAATGCAATTTAACTGCATTGTCTCCATCAGTGGTTAAGATTTTTGCACTGTTTGCTAGATCTGTATCCAGCTTTGCAATGTTGTCACTATTCTCTTTAGTGAAATTTTCTATTATGCTCAATTTTTGAATAAAGGTTATAGCTTCAGATATTATTGGATCTAATTTAGTGATGAATTCTGATAGCTTTACCTTATTGATCGCCACTTCTTGGCTGATGTTTTCAATGAGATTTTTTTGGTACTTCAGCTCTGCTCTCTCCTCAATTGCCTTCTTTGCATCTATATTCTGAGTTGTTATTGCATCGGTGAGAGTTGCTAATTGATCTAGTATTGGCTTGTTTTGATCAATATCAACATCGGGTACAATTTGGTGTAGTATGTCTCATGTTGTCTCTAGTACCATGGAGTCTATGTGATGTTTCTTCAGCTTCTTCTGTAATGCCTTTCATTGGCATATTTATCCATATTCTTGTAATTCTTCAAAATCAAGTGTAGATGGGTTACATTTTGGTATTTCTATAAGTTCATCCAATGTGACTGCCAACTTATTCTTCTTCTTCTATGAATCACTAGAATGTAAAACCATTGCCAATTTCTCAGCTTTCTCAGTTGTGCTCGATGAGGTGACCTATTGTGCTTCTTTTTTTTGCTTGGTGTCAGTTTCATCTTGTTGAGTGTCTGTAGACGTCTCCACATTCACCTTCACATCGTTGGTAGCACATTTTTTAGTTTCCTCAGGAGAACCATCTTTAGGTTTATCTCCTTCATCGGTGTTCTTTGCTTCATCTTTCTTTGTTTCTGCATTCTTATATGTTGTGTCTGCATCCTTTTCTTTATCTCCTCCAGTAACCTTATCAGTGTCAGTTACATTTTGAGTATCTGTGATGTCTTTTTGACCATCGGTGTTGTCTTTCTTTTCTTCTTCCCCATCATTCTTGGGAGTACCCTTTTCAGGTGACTTGCTTGATTCTTGCAGGATCTTGATAGCTTGTATCAATATTGGCATGTTCCCTGGTATATTTACTTGTGCAGTATAAAATGTTATGTCTGTGTGTGCTTGAATGTGGCCTCTAAATTAGGCACAAACTCAACATAGTCCTTAATCAATCGTTCAATTCACAAAGAAAAACATGAATTGTTCATCCTGCAAATTTGATTGAAGCAACTTGTTGCCTCCTAATTAGTTGTGGATGTCGAATTTAGTCTCATAACAAGAGCCAACAACCTGACCATTGCTAACATGGAGGATTTCTAAAGCATGAGAGAAAATGGAATTGCCATTAATCTATGAAATTTAAATTGCAACTACTCTATGAAATGAAATGCAATTATTCTATGAAAGCTTGAAATGCTCTTAATCCTAGAATTGAAATTGCATTTAAAATAGAAAGCTTGAAAGATGAAATTGAGATGTTAGATATGTAAATGAATTGCAAATAAAATCAACATATCATTACCAATCCAAATTAAAATTAATGTAATTATGCAATTTAAACTCAAAAGCATGTAATAATCAATGCAAATTTCACTATAGATTTGATGCTCTCAAAAATCATCCCCCTAAATGAAGAAAAAGAGGTCCAATAAATAGAAAAGCCATGGAAAGAGGGTGAAGAGTTTCTTGAAAAGAAATGGTTGCCTCTTCATTTTCAGGAATGGAGATTGAGACAAAAAAGCATGAATTATTAATTAAAAGAGTGGATTATTGCCACATGAGTGACCTTTCATATAGAATTATGGAATTTTTTTTGAGGATAATCCATTTAATCAATTAAATAACTATTCAATTCCTTTTTATGTATATTAGCTAAAGGGGGTGGAATTAATTTAATTTAAAAGCACTTAGGACTTTAGAATTAAATCAATTAATCATAGGGATTTTTAGCTAATAAACCTTGATAATTTAAGAATTAAATATAATGTCAGATTTATGCAAATTTGGGTTTTATGCATTTGAGACTCAGTCAATTAAAGTCAATTAGGAAGAGAATTTGCCTAGTACAATAGGACTTCGATGATGAGAAAATTGAATGAACACACCAAAATTGATTAGGATTATAAGGTGCCAATTTTGGGGTGTTACATTTTGCCCCTCTTTGAATTGATGTGCGAGCAATGCATTGATTCAAAGAATAGTCTAATGTGACAGATGAAGATTTTAAAAGTCTAGGTTAGGTTGCCAAGACACCAATCAGATCGAGAAGGAGAATCAACTACGAGAAGATCAAAATCGGGGTTAGATTGCCCCAATGTCCACTGATAGCTGATGAAGATCTAGGACTATCTCCAGAATCAGGGTTAGATTGCTCCAATATAAAGATTAGCCTTTTGAGATCTAGGTTAGGTTGCCTAGATAACATTCTAAAGAGATTTTGAGAGCCATCTTTAGAATGAAGCATAACTTTCAATAATTTAGGGTTAGATTGCCCCAATACCTAATGAGATTTTAAGAATCATCTCCACAATGAATCTTGATTCTTGAGGATCTGAGTTAGATTGCTTAGATGCCTAGGAAGATAGATGGCAAGATGCGAGACATCAAGATGCCACTAGAGATTCAAGATCATGGAATGTCCAATTTTGACCATAAGGTATGAAAAAATGAATATGCGCCAAGTGATGAGATGCCCCTAGCGATGGGGACTTTTGATTCAGATCAGACTGATTTGAGAGTGATGCGAAAGGATTCAATGATGTAATCATCCTGCCCCCTCGGGAGCAAAAATGAAAGATGACACATCATAATGATGATCAAGAGCAAGAAATTGCAGCTAGAAATAAGATCAAAGATCTAGAGAAATCAGAGAGAGATCAAGAGAAGGAAAAATCAATTTGGAGTGATTAGGAAGTCCTGTTGATTAGGTTTGACCATAGTTGACCAGATTTGATGAGAGTTGACTTTGATGAAAAGATTGCAAAAGCTGAGAAAATGATGACTAGAGATGATTCTGACAAGAAAGCGATGCCAGAAAGATGAATGCACAAGCATATATAGAAGTGTCAGATTTCAATTTTGATCACGAAAATTGATTGAGCATATAGATGAAGATAGAGAGAGAGGATCAAACACTTGTACAGTCAAGAGGAATCTAGGACAAAAGATGAGAACCTTCAAAGAATGAGATGACAATGAAGAGAGCACTAAAACTATTGCTATGCAAGCTTAAAATGCTAATGCAAGCCTAAGATGCAAATACAAACCTAAAATGTGAATGCAAGCCTAAGCTAAATGCAACCCTAGGACTTGGTTGTTGGACTCATCGCATAACTATCATCATCGAGTGCTTTTGGATCATCGGATTCAATACAATCCTTACTAGTGCTGCTGTGACCATAAGAATATGAATATGACTTTCATCGGATAAAATGTAGGAAACAAACATAAACACCAAGGCACAAAAGCCAAGGTGAGTTGAACATTGTTTCTAGCTTGATGTAGTAAGATTTTTCAAGTAAACAAACAAAGCAATAACAGTCAAGGAAATGGTTCCAACCTCCCCTTGGCATACAAATAAACAAGATCGAGGGATGTGAGGCTTTTCCACCTTAATGCAGAAGCTCTTATCACATACACCCTGTTTATTTGACATTGTTAGATCATCAAAACCACACCAACAAGCAGTAGACAAAAGAAAATATCAGTGAAATTCGTGAGAACAGACAACATACAAAGAAAGAGTCATTCATAGTTCAGCACATTTCAAGGTTTACGAATGTGTCTATGTGTGGGGTGTTGAAAAAAATGGTCGTGCTTGTGAGTGCATTGTGTTTTATTGCTATCAAGAGATGTTTATGTCATGAGATATCCAATGTGTGTTGAAAAACATAGATGTGTCCAAAGGGAGTGTTGAAAAACACTATTTGATTAAGGTGTTGAGAAACACCAGTTTGTGCCAGTAGAAAGTTGTCCTTTGACAAGATTACTAACTCAAGTACAAATCGAAGAGCAATCAAAATGGGAAGCCATGCCCCCAAGTAATGAACGAATCGAAGCTGAACAAATAGATAGTGAAATGAAGGGAGAAATCTCAGCAATATAGCGACATTAGGTAGACTCAATGGGAACCACTGGTGACTGTCGCAAGAGAGATTCTCAAGCATAAAGATCGATGACAAGATCTAAGCATTAGTAGGCAGACACAGTGAGAACCACTGGTGATTGATGTGAAAGAGAGTCTCAAGGAGAGATGAAGTGCTATGAAGCATCGACAGGCAGACGCAGTGAGAACCACTGGTGACTGATGCAAGAGGAGAGAGACTCCAAAAGATAAGACAATGCCCCCTAGAAAAGGAACATGCCCCTGAGTGTGACCAGTTTCAATCCATGTGAAGTTGAGCAAAATCTCAAAGATGACTGAAAGCAAAAGCATGAGCACACTAAAGTAGGAAAACATGCAAGGAAACTCAGGTGCAAAAACAGCTTCCTACACTAATCTCTAAAGGAAAGTATTGTGCAAATTTTTTTAAATCCTTACAATTTCAGATTCATTAACTACTTTAACAAAGATATTGCAGCCATATACTATGCATACAGAAAATAGAGAATGACACAATGATTTACCCTGGGGAAAACCTTTCGGTAAAAAACCCCAGCACTCCAAAACCTGCACAATGTATTATCTTCAACACAACGGTTACAACACACTTGCAATGCAAGTTCTTTTAGGAGACAATCGACACACACAGACTAATCTAGTAGCACCCAACCATACCAATAATACACTCTTTTTCTATATCTATCTGCAACCCTAAAAAATGCTTATATCATGCGCTTTCCTTTTTAGGGCAATTTCCAAAAATAGCCGCATTAGGGTTTTACCATTCTCTAAGAAAATATATAGTACTCAACTTTATCAGTTGCCACATGTCATTGCATGTCTTCACCCATCATAGAACCTTCTAGAAATATCTCTTACGTGTCATAGGAATCTGTCATAACTATTTTAGCCATGATCTCCTTACACACAATTCAACATGCCAACACATCAAGTGGAGTGACACATCAACATGCCAGCTAGACATGTACACTCACACTTAATTACATTATTTGCAAGAAATACATTTTACAAAACAAATAATAAGAATATGAATTATCCAAGGTTGAGACACCTTATTCCTAACATTCTCCCACTTGTCGAA
>MU224552.1:6040123-6054504 GCA_018584345.1 Thuja plicata
TGATTCACAACTTTCTGATAATCCTCTGAATAAGTTATAAAGAAAAATTAATCTATTCTAATTTTTCCAACCAAATTACTCCCTTTAGCTTACCATATATTCTATTAACTATTTAGTATTATCTATTCTAATAATAACAAGAGTTTTACACTGAAGGAATTCAAAATAATCAAAACATACTTAGTTTTGGCAGAGTAACTAGAATAACTGCTACTATACTAGGATGAATTTTAAACTCAAAAATGAAATACTTATGTCTTCCTTCTCATCGGCATATGGAAGACCAGTTCTTCCTCGTCAGATTCCTCTATTCCCATGTCGAACCTTCTTTTTCCTTGGACTTCTTTAAAACCTTTTGTGAATTTCCTCAGGATGGCAGGTGGGAACAACTGAATGTCCTCCAGTGTTATGGTTCCAAAGTCAACTTCTACCTAGAACCCTTCTGCCTCCAAGTAATCTTTAACCCATTTCACATCTTCACTTGGTTTTACCCTAATCCATTTTAAAAGGAAATCAACATTCCTTTTGATGATATCCATTCTTTTGTAGAAGACCTTCTTTTCTTTGAAGAGTAGAATTGGCCTTCTAATACAATGGGTACAATTAGCCAGTGAGCCCATGGGTTTTGTGTAGTATTCTTCTGGGAAAGGGATCATAAGATCCTTGTTAATACTGTTAATGGAAAGAAGGATGCCATTGCATCATTTTTTTGTTAAAGATCTAGATGCACACAGAAATTACTTCACCTTTGGGAATTTTCAAGGTAAGAAGAATGGCCGCAAATATACCTATTATGTCGCAATTCACCCTGTAAACAAATTCATAGTTAAAGGCCTCTTCCCCCATGATACGTTCCACATCTCTCTTCCCCAGATCATCTGTCACTAATAGTTTATCCCACCTCTCTAGTTTGATGGATCCCCTAAAGGCCCTCAAATATTTTTCCCCATTGCAGATGAGTTTGATATTTGACTCCATTCCGTTTCTAAAAGGAGGCTTCTCTCATTTTTTCTTAGATTAAAATTACACTGCAGTCTATGTTAGGGAAAAAGAGGAAAAAGGACTCTTATTAACATCTAAAAAACCCTAATTTTCTCTCGCATAGGGTGCTGCTATGACACAATAAATGCGCTTAACTATGGTTTTAAATGTGCTCTACTATATTAGTTAGATATGGCTAGATCATGTTGCATAGAGTGGCAAGGTTTATCATTAGCTAAAAAGCCGTCTAAATGATGTGATATATTGTCCTGCGTAAGTTGAGTATGATAATATGGAAGGCATTGTTACTTATTTAAAGATTGTCTAAGTGTTGTTGATTTTCTATAACTAACCATCCAAATGTGTGATGACTCATTTGTCCTTATATGGCAATTATTACCGTACTTAGCCATCTTAAATACAAGACTTCAAGGTGATATTAAAGTACTCCTATCTAAACATAATAAATCAATAATAAGTTAATTGGATATGTTCAAATGGGAAGTTGTGCTTAAGTATTAATGATTACATAACTATATAATTAATAAAAGTAGTTCTTATAGTGATCGGTTTAATTGTCTATCTCAAATTACTATGTGTGAATGAAGTTTTGATGAAAAATAAAAGAAATGATTCTAAATTATGAAAGTAACATGCATCTAGGCAATGTATATAAGACTTTTGGTTAATTCTATATTAAGAATAAGTTAATGAATGAGAGCCATCAGAATATCTGTTCTTATTGCCGAAGGTTTTCATGGGTTTTTATATGTGTATATCTGACAAGGGAAAAGTTGAAGCTGCCAATAAAGGGATAAGCATTTTCCAGCAAGTTTTTAGACAAGTTTGAAGCAAAAGAAGCATCATGGATAGAGAGTAGTGTATCTTATATAAGACATTTAGAATTTGAAGTTTAATGGGATATTCTTATTATGATAATAAGATGCCTAAACTTTCTTCTATTAAGATTAGTTTGAGTAATTGATTGTGATAATGTTGGTCTCAGGGATTAAAATAATTCTAAAATATCTAGGAAGTTAAAATTGTATTAGCTTCAGTCTTAGGCTAAGTCAAAGGTGAAGATACATATGGATTTCTATCTAAATAAACTGGCTAAGTTATCTGATTATTTTAAAGTTTGAAGTTTTATAGTAAGATTGGGTTGGGGTATGACTTGAAAATATGATTTTATAAGATTTACAATTATCAATGTATCTTTATCCCCACCTTCATTCATGCATACATACGTATATCCTTATGTACTACCTTTATTGTACATACCAACATACTTACATATTCACATACTTGTGTTCATGCTGTCCTGTTTGATTGCCATTTTAAGGTGAAGGATTCTACAGTGAAGGTAGAGTCTAACCCTCCTATCTTGAAAGTAAGTAATAAATATATACGTATATAAATCCCTTCATAAACACCTATGTACATACATATGCATTTTATCTTCATACATATATACATGCATATATGTGTACATATTGACTTATATACATACACATTTGAATACATACGATTATTAAATATATCTCCAACTAAGGGTAGTAGGGAAAACTTCTTGAAATATTTGTTGTTTACTTTAATACTATAATTCTAAGGTAAGGTAATGCCATTTTCTCCTAGATTTGCCAAATGATCTGCTCTCACATTTCCTTCACGGTATATGTGGTTCATAGTTGTCTTCTTAAAAGATTGACATAAAGATATATCCTGTGAGAGAAGGGAATTTAATTTCCAATTCGGGGTGTTGCCTTTCCTTAAGACATTAATGATGATTATAGAGTCACCCTCAATTTCCATGTGATCTATCCCTAAGTTTTTGCATAGTTGGAGGCCCTTCACAAGGGCAGTCATTTGTGCCCAGTTGTTAGTCTCAATTCCAATGGGAGTTTCCATTGTAGCAATTTCTTTTCCCTCGCTGTTATGAATACAACATCCAATACCAGCCTTTCCTGGGTTACCTCGAGATGCTCCATCAAAGTTAAGTTTAAACCATCCTATTGCTGGTGAAGTCCATCTACATTCTCTTCATTTTGAATTTACCTCAGGGGTGCCTTTACCAATAAAAGGTGGTAATGCCAGACCTATCCAATTTCCACGCATTTTTTCATCCCAATGGCTCATTAAGAGGTCTATTTTCTAAATTTTTACCATTTTGGAGTTTATGGTCTCTATGATGGTAGCTTCAATTTTGTTGATAATCTGTTTGTAATCCATTTTCTCATCTCTAAAGATTCTCATGTTCCTTTCTTTCCATATTTCCTAGATGAGAATCGATGGGGCTATAATCCACAGACTTGCATAAATACTACTTTTCTTAATAGTTGACCATCCTTGGAACATTGCCAAGAGGGTATTAGGAAAAGAAGAAGACCATCCTAAGTTGTTTGGGAGCCAATTCTAGCAATAATTGGTGTAAGGACAGTTTAGGAATAAGTGATCAATGTCTTCTTATTTTTCACAAAGGTAGCATCTGCTAGGTCCAGAGAAACCCATTCTCTTGAATCTGTCAGCCGTTAGGAGTCTATGTCTAAGGGCTAGCCAAGAAAAAAGGCCTACTTTAGGTAGGTAGTTATTGTTCCGGCATAAGTTGATCAGAATATTTGTTTTAGGTCTTTTTTGTTGTTTATTAATAAGGTTGTAACCATCGTTTGTATTATATTCTCCAGTCTTCGATCCATCCCATACCAGCCTATCCTTACCTTGATTGAGAATAATCTTACGCTTATTAAGTATCTCAGCAAGGGATTTAGACTTTGTAGAAGATAAGCCTGTATTCTTGAAGGATCTCCATATCCTTTCCTCCCCATTGCAGGTGATATAATTATTAAGGTATGGTCCAAATCTAGCTTCTAGACGAGTTTTCAGATTATTATTATTTAATACTCTTTCCAAGATGTCATATCCACTCTAGGAGTCTGACCAAAAAAGGGCTTCTTCACCATCACCTAGACTCCAAGTAAGCTTCTTCATTATAATGTGTCGGCAATCCAACATAAAATTCCAGATCCTTGAGCTTTTTGGGGGGTTAATTTCTCTGAAAATATTGATGGGTGAATTGTTATGTAAATATTTTGATGTCAATATCTTAGCCCATTTAGAATTTGAGTTCCTATACATTCTCCAAATAATCTTAGCTCCCAGAGCTTTCCCTTGATCTACAATGTTATTTAAACCAGCACCCCCTTCATCCTTTGGGAAACAAACCTTATCCCAGGAAATCAAAAGGATCTTGTTCTTTTCCTCACAGCCTTGCTAGAAAAAGGTTCTGAGGTGTTTGTATAATTCTTTTTGTTTTCTTACTGGGAGATGAATGCAAGAGAGTTGGTAGGTTGGCATAGTGGCAAGTACAGATCGGACCATAGTAGCTCTTCCAGCAGAGGAGAGCCATCTTCCTTTCCAGGTGAGAACCCTACTTTTGATTTTGTCAATGGTAGGGTTCCATAATGTTGCAGATCTATTGCCTTTTTCTAGAGGGAGCCCTAGGTATTTGCAAGGGAGTACCCCTTTCTTGAAGTTGAGTATGAAACATATGTCCATCTCAGTAGCTATGTTCGTATTAAAGAAGAAAACTTCAGATTTACTTTGGTTGATCTCTTGTCCTGATGCCCTATTATAGTTTTCTAGGATGTTCGCAAAGGCTCTTGCCTCTTTTCTACTATTTTCCCCATACAACATGGTATCATCCATAGATTGTTGGTGGGTATTTGGTTCTAAGTCATTCGTTATAGCTGTTCCCTTTATTAAACCTCTCTCCCTAGCTGTGGCTATAGATCATCCCAATGCTTCAGCCATGATGATAAATAAAAAAAGGGGAAATTGGGTCTCCTTGACTTAGGCTTCTAGAGATGCTAAAGAAGCCTTCAGGAGTCCCATTGATGAGGATTGAAATCATAGGAGTAGCGATGCATTCAAAGATTAGATTAATACATCCTTTGGTAAATCCAAAAGCCTCCATGCATTTACATAGAAACCTCCAATCCACCTTGTCATAAGCCTTTTGGATGTCCAACTTGATGAGAATATTAGGATTTTTGCTCATTTGGACAGAGTGAATAGCTTCATTAGCTATTATGACTCCATCAAATATTGATCTACCTGGAACAAAGCCTGTTTGTTCTTCACTGATAATTAGAGGGAGGAGTTTCTGGAGTCTAAGGGAGAGAGTCTTAGTAAGAATTTTATATAGCGTATTACATAAAGCTATTGGTCTATAGTCATTTGGACTTTTAGGTTTTTCTTTTTTGGGGATGAGAGCTAAAAAGGTATTATTTACTTCTTTAAGCATTTGTCCCGAGTTTATTACCCCCTCCAAGGCCTCCGTTATGTCCTTTCCCAAGAAATCCCAACATTTCTGAAAAAATATGGCCGAGAAACCATCTAGGCCAGGACATATATCCGGGTTCATTTTCCAAAGAGCATTTTTAACTTCCTCCATTGTAAATTTTTCCGTCAGCATTTTCTTATGATGTTTTGTTATAATTTTGGGTATGTTTTTTAAGAGTTCTAATTGATTAGATAGATCTGAACATTCTAGGTTGTTAAGGATTTTATTAAAATATTGAATTGTTTCACTTACTGTTATCTTCAGGTCTTCTATCTTCTGACTTGATGCATCCAGGATGCTTGATATTCTATTTTCACATCTCCTTTGTTTTGTGTTGTTATGAAAAAAATTTGTATTCCTGTCACTAGCATCTAACCAAGATTCTCTAGACTTTTGTTTCCAAAAGATCTCTTCTTTGGCTAGAATGTCCTCATATTCAGAAAGGAAAACCTTTTCTTTGAGCTATAGCTTCTCATCCATACTAGATTTGATGACTTTAGAATTGATCTCTTTAAGCTCTTCTTCAAGCCAAAGTTTTGATTCAAAGATATTGCCGAATTTATCAGAGTTCCATTCCAACAGTTTTTGTTTGATATGTTTTAGTTTATTAACAACTATGTAGAGCTTCAATCCTTTCAGTATAGGTTCTAACCACCATTGTTCAATGAGTTTTAAGATATTGGGATCTCTAAGCCATATTTGTTCAAATTTAAAGGGGCATTTCTTAGGTTTAGCATCCCAGAGGATACTGAGTTGAACCAGGAAATGGTCTAAGCCTGAAATTGGCAGGATGTTGGCTGTGAAAAAAATTTATTTTTTTAAAATTAAATATATAAAACATTTCCAAACAAAATCTTTTGCAATGTGTTTTTTTTTAATAAGAAAAGAATAATTTATTATTTAGTTGTTTACTATGTTTACTTTCCAAATATCATAGTAAATAGAGATTAAAAATTTGAAGCATAAATGACTGGTGAACAAAAATGTCTGCTCCAAAATAGCAGCTACTAGGGAAACTTATTTTCCAAATATTATTTCATAAAATGACCCTATAATTCATCCCTAAGATGATGCTGGAGCTAAATTTTAAATTTAGGCACTTTAATTTTCTTGATAAATTTCAGAATTTTTTCTCTCTAAGAGTCAAATATATCTCTCTCCTTTGTTTTTTAAATACATTATACACTATGTTAATCTAATTTTTCATACCCATTTCATTAGGTAGAGAATATATATTCTAATTTAACAATGGCAATAACTTACAAATAGATTTCTAAGCAAGCTATAAAAATCCCTAAGTTGCATGATTGTATGATCAATTAAAAATATTCGTCCATATAAGAATTAAAGCATATCTATGCAATTTTAGAATTTGATTCCACCATAAGGACCAATCATACTTTAGAAGAAAAATTAGTAGATTTTTTTTTTTAAAGTATAAAGCCACAAGATCTTATTTTAGATTTCAATAAGGTATGAACATAAATTCCCACCTTTATTCTCCAAGATACAATATGGGTAAAAAGATTACAACAATATAATGTTACAAAATTTCTTGAGATCTTAATGCAACTTGCCAAGAAAAAAGTCCTTAAACAACAAAGGTTACAAGGATAAGATTTCCAGAACCCATATTTCCTTTGAGTACTCAATTGTGAATCCTCCATCCCAGTTGTGAAAACCTGTAGGGTGAGAATTGATCATGGAGGCTCACCTCCCAACCTAGACCTTAACAAGGTCACCCCCAAGCTTGGGGATCCAAATTGGAACTAGATACAAACATACAAAACTCAATTTATAGAAACTCACAAGCAAGAAAGCTTCCCAAAACATTGATGAACAAGAGGAAGGTATTGAAGAGGCCTTCCTAAAATAGGGGTAATGGTAGACCTCGCAGTAGGAGAAAGCCAAGAATCAACAATGAATTCACAAGCCACACATGGACCTGAAATGACCATCTACACAAGATGCAGTCATGAAATAACCTCCTTATGCCCCCCAGGTGCCCTTAGGCCCTACTTGGCATCATGGGTATCATGAAACCCCATGTCATTCCCTCTACACATGAGAGAATCTACACTAAACTGGAATAATTTTCTACTACCCCCTTCAAGGTTACTCTTCCCTCCCAAGGGTGGGTGTGCCTTGAAGATACCCATTCAAAAAGCAACACAAAATAAACACTACAAATAAAACACCAAAGATTTCAACTTTGAAAATAACCTCAAAAATACATAGAACTCCATTAATGGAGTTTCAAGCTCAAGAACACCAAGAAACCATGAAATATACTTCTAAAGAAGACCAACCTTTATCCAAGCTAAGATGAGATGAGGATTGGTGATGAGATATCCTTCCTAATTCTCCTTCTCCAGAAGCTCCTTTGAACTGAAATATATCTCTAAGGGTAGAGAGTGGGTGAACACTCAACTCATCCTAAATCCTTCCCTCAATAGGCAAACCTCCAACAAGATTAAGGCTTAACCCAAAGGTGAGGTGACCATAACCATCCCTTTCTTCCCACTTGCCTTCATTCTACATGAATGGAGTTAAATGCAACTTGAGAAGAAGATAGAGGTTAACCAAAGTTACACTCCTCTTCAAATTCGATCAAGTCTGAAAATGACACTTTAGGGGAGTAATAAATGAGTTTAGAGGCTCATTAATGACTAAAAATGACCCCTAACCCCTATGGTACTATGTTGGGCAACTAAAATTGACCCTGATTACCCTTTGGGATCCCAAAATAACCTCCTAAACTACCCCTGAAGTTAACCCACCGATTTCTTAGTCAAGTTGGCCATCTACAAACTTATAACCTTAGGGTAAGCTTGGGTACTACACATAGGTAGCCTTAGTTAACCCGACACCTAACCATGGCTCCCTTTACTAGCCATGTCAACATCAAATTGCAACAATTGTCAAATTTGACACAATGAATTAAAAAAAATGATATGGCTTATTCACATTAACATCTAATAATTGAAATACACACATGCAAACCACATTTACGAATAAAACACAGATACAATGAGGTCTATGTTTCTTTGTATAAACAGGACCTTGGAATGCACAGAATATCACATAGGTTCCAATACGGGTCCCCAATTTAAATCTATGGTCATCTATAACTACACACTCATTGCACACATTAGTAGGTCCAAAACAACATGATATGAAAACATAATACGACATCAATAATTCATTACACATAACTATATATTCAAACTTAAACCAATATCTCATCAGTTTCCTAAACCGAATTCCATCATATTACATCCATACATTCATCTCATATATGACATCATCATAAATTGAAACTGCATCAAAATATAAAGTATCTCAAGTGTACCCTGATTACATAACTAGGTACTAAATATATAACATAGGATTCAACAGATCCTCAAATACATTAAAGTCTCCAATAGTCAAAGTATAACTAAGCATAAAACTACTGAAAGCATGAAGGATAAAATAGTAAAACTATGACAGTCTAATGTAGGTCTCACAGACCAAGGCAAGTCCCTTTCCACAAAACAATTTCCCTTTTTCTATGTGTAGGAACATGTTTCATGATCTGCAAAATCAGATTCAAGATTTTTTGGGGCTATATCACATATCATAATTAGAAAGTACACAATCATAAACAGAGGGGTGTAGTCAAACTTTGACTTGTACCTAAAAAGTTGACTTATTCCTAGAGGCCTCAAATTTTCACAGTTGGAAGTTACAGGTGCCAGGGTCCCAGATCCAGAATGGTTTCAGTCTGTGATATCTCTATGACTAGAAATTGCATTTTCAGGGCATATAACCTCGTATTTCATTTCAAGGTGCACAAATCCTTCTCCCATCTTTCATTTTACTTTCAGATCTGTTATTTCATCTATCATTTTTAGTTATTTTCTAGATTTGTACTTTCTTATTAATCAATTAATCAATTCCATTAATTCCTTAATAGCGGAAGTAGGTCTTGTCCTCCTCCCTTTGCATCTAGGTTTTGCATTTGCACCCTTCATCTTGGGTTGTGCTAATAAAACTTGGATACAAAGAGGTTGGGTTTATCATTTTCAAAATGTATAGGCCCCTTACCCACAAACAATAAAAGGAATTTGGTGAGTGATCTCTACCTTAGCATTGCTCACTATTTTCCACTATATGTTTTGGTGAACCTACCACTTTCATCCATATTATATTTGTATTTGATATTTGGACGATATTTACATTATATGCTTGAGCTTACCCCTATACATTTTGGTGAACCCAACAGATGATACCTTCTTTTGATATGATCATTGGATGCCTCTTTTGTGTGAATTATTTATGCATTTGATATCTAGATCTTGGTTGTATGTGTTCACATCACAGTGCTACAATTTATGCATTTGTATATCTCCTTAATCAAACAACACATTACTTCTTTTAATCTTAAAATTAGGCTAGATACACATTGGTATTGTGTTTTACATAACATTTGATCTCCTAGTTGTAATCACACATCTTTTGCATTTCCATTTCATTCATTTCTTGCATGACCATTGTTAATTTGATTCCTTCATATAGTATTTCAGTTAGGAGAAGTTGTAGGACATGTGAGTCCCTTTAATCCTGAGCCTTCTTTCTTTCTAAATCTTGGTGAGACCAACATGCATAACCATTAACTTCCCTCGTCTCTTGAGAACAATTCTCCCCACTCTTCTCATGATGAAGAGGAAGACTTAAGAGTTTCTCCCAAGAAAATCCAAAATCTCTCCATGGACATGGACACATTTGAACATTGGTTAGGACAAGAATAATCTAATCCTAAATATTTATCCTTGATTTGTGGTTTAAAGAAACACATCCAAAATTATGAATATGGTATTGATTTCCTTCATTCTTTATACCAAATTATTCACAACAATTTTAAGCCCATTCAAGAAGCTTCTCAAGAGATAGGATACACTCAACCTCCTCGTAGTGTTGAAATTGCCAATCCTATTCCCACTTCAATTCCCTCCATTTCTACTTATTCTCCACCTATCATCATAAATTCCTTTCAACCTTCCAATCCTATTCATGCGAGCCTTCCTAATCCTAGTGCTCCTCTTTTTCCTTCAAGTATACCAAGTGTTTCATTGCATACAACCATGCCCACTTATCATAGTGTTCCCTTTTCATATCCCACCATTCTCGCTATATCCAAAAATATGCCAAACACTTCCAACACATCTCTGCTCACTTTGCACACACTCATAGTTGTTCAATGTTAGCTTTCCCTTTTGATTCATGTGGAAGATGATGTATTTATGCATGCTTGATCTTTCCTTTATGATCTATGTGGAATAAAATGCTTTTCCACATGCCTGATCTTTTCTTTTGATCCTTGTGGAAGATAACGCTTTTCCACATGCTTGATCTCCTTTTTATTTTTGATCCATGTGAAAGACAATCCTTTTAAACATGCCCAATCTCCTTTTCCTTTTGATCCATGTGGAAGACAATTCTTTTCCATATGCCTAATCTATCCTTTTGATCAATGTGGAAGAAAATGTCTTTCCGCATGCCTGATCTCTCTTTTAAGTCACTTCGTGCACATGCCTTTCAAAGGTGGAGTTGACTTTGAATTCCCCTTCTTCTATTTTCCATAGATCACCTAGAACTACATATCTATCTTGGTAGTCTCTCTCTCTCTCTCTCTCTCTCTCTCTCTCATCTTGGTTTTGGATTCGATATAAAATTAAGTCACTTGGGGGCTTGATGTTTTCTTAATCCTTAGCCTTGATGAGATCATGCCTCTGCATCAGATCTACTTTATAATGAGCATGAATTATTCTCATACTATCGCTAAAATGGGGGATAAATGTATAGTCCTAAAAAGTTAGCACCCATAATTGGGTGTATTTTAGGAATTATTGACCCCATTTTGATGATTTTGAGATCTTACTGTCGGTTATGCTCATTTGTCCTTTTTTTCCTAGCTCCTTTTTCACATCTCCTGATGGGTATCCACCCCGTCCTAGGCAATTTTTCATGGGGTTGAGTCAAAGTTTGATTGCACCCCCATGGGTGAGGTCAAAATTTGACTTCACCCCCTATGGGTTTGTCTTGATTGGGCCCAGAGCCCAATGTATGGACCCTTCTTCCTATGTCTCTAATACCCACCCATAGTTTGCTTTTAGTTTCTGATGTTGTACTCTTTTAGGCTATTATTTTAGTTGATTTTCTAGATTCTGTTAGGCTACATTTCATGTGAGCATTTATTATATCAGTGTATGGTAATTTTAGATCATGATGTTTAGATGTTTATCATGTGATGCGTAGATAGATGGTGATATTATCATGATGTGATATTAAATGTTGATGTTAGAACTATTAGACTTTACCCATACTTGCATGTGTATGGTTAGCATATGTGTGGATGTACTTATTGATGTATTTGTTGTGGTAGAGGATGAAGACGTAGTTACTTGCATTGTGAGATCCACATGTTTGACCAATCCCTATCATTGTTTTCTATATTTATATTGGATGTACATGGTTGTTCTTGTGTTGTCAGGTTTGTAGGTACATGACATCATCTTCCCTGAATTGGAAGGAGTGAGCGTGCCCATATATTCATCTCAATGGTAAAGAGGGGAGTTAACAATCAGATCTGAAACCCTACCCTAAGCCTAATTGTCCTAAGATTGGATGACTATTAGTTTGACTACCCTACCCAAATTTGTCTAGTTGATGTAAATTCGTAGATCCCATCCTTGTGTGTGTTTGAGTGTATTTTGGTTGATTTCAGTTGAGATTATTTCTATTTGTGTGATTACCTATGTTTAATTGAGAGAACTAATTAAAGTTCAAATAATTAAATATTTGCATCTAATTAAATATTTAATTTGAAATTAGAGTTATTTTATCTTTTATGCTTTATTAAATAATTAAATATTTAATTACATGAATAAATTATTCTTTAAACATTTAATCTATTTAATATATTATTTAATTAATTACTTGTACATTGTAATTATTGAAATTAGAGTTTCAATTCAAAATGCAAATTGCTTTTAAGAGTAAATGTTGAGTTGCATAATTAAAAGATATTTTTAATTAATAATTAGAATTTTCTTTCAATTTTGGAAGTTGAGTTAACTAAGTTGAGTTAACTAAGTTGAGTGGAGTGTCTATTTTATGATGGCATGAAAGGTTGAAGTTGAATCTCTTTAGGGGAGTTCTCTTCCCATTTGGGGATAACAGGTTTTTGGGAGAAGCTTGAAGGCATTTTTGGGAGAAGTTTTGTGTTCGAGCATTTTGGTGTTCTTGGTATTTTGTGAAATTGTTGTTGTGGGAAGCTTGGAAGAATTTTGGGGATCCTTTCTCTCAAGTCTTCATGGTTTGGGATCTGCTGTCAAATTCAAGTTTGGAGGGCTTCATAATTCTTCATTTCTTAAAGGGCTCCATAATCAGATTTGTGGTGGAATTTAAGGTAGGGTTTGAAAACCCTTTGTCAATTTCAATTCTTGTTAAAAAAACCGGTTTCTTTATCTTTGTTAAATCTCATTTGCATGTATTATGGTTAGTTGATGTTTTGTTAAATTGGGTATTTAGAAAACCCTTAGATCTATTGTTTTTAGGAAAAATTAATATTTGGCGTAGTACGGTTATGCTCTTAAAATTTTGTAGAAAAATACCTTAAGGAAGACCTCTAAATTAGAAAAATCAAACTAGACTATAGTGTGACTATAGTGTTCCAAGAAAAATAACTGGTTAGTAGGAAATCCTCCATTGAAAATATTAAAAAAAAAATACTTGCTGGAAAAAATATAGAGGAAAAATTTATTCACCAGTTAAAAAAAATAAAAGTTCCACAAAAGACAAAAAGATGAGAAAAAAAAGAAGAAAAGTCATTGTGATGGTTAATTTTTTTGAAATTAAATAAAAAATAAATAAAAAAACACATTGGAGAAAACTGGATTTGAAAACGCGTTTAAAAAAATATATTTAAAAAAAAAATTATTTAAAGTGTTTGGGGCAGTGGGTTTACCCCACCCACCCCGCGCGAGAACCGCGCCACCAGCACAATTCGATCGGTCCGCAAGGGTAGTTGTGTTGCTGTGGCAACAGGCTGCCCTTTGGGGCCCGTGCTACTTGCAGCATGACCGCCAATGGCAGTCGACTTCTGTAGGCAAAACGAGCTGCCTTGGGAAGCCGCGAGGCTTGGGGGTGCGTGGGCCCCGCCTCCCCCAAAAGCCATTTGTTTAATTTTTACTTATTTATTTTAAATTGTTTTTTAAATTTTTTAAAGTTTAATTTGTATTTAGTGTTTAAATATAATTTAATATATAGATGTATCATCTTAAAATGGAATCACTTCCATGTTAAGAATGTTTAGCCCTCCTTAGGTGATGTTTTTGACCTCCATCATATCATCCTCCTATTTTTGCATCATCCTCTGCTTCTGTGCCTATTCAGGACCCTGATTGGGCCTCTCCAGGCACCTTCTACCCCACCTGGCATGTTTTCTAGGGGTTCTAGCCCCCTGGGTCAAGGTCGACCTCAACCTTGACCTAGGTCAGGGTCGACCTTGACCCTAACCAGGGTCCCCCTTTCAAATCTGGAAACCTATCAGCTGTCGGGGGTCATCCAAAATTCAATTTTCCCGCTTCCAGGTTGGCTGTTTCAGGTTCCGAAGCATTGATTCCTAAATTATATTTAATATAGATCCTCTTCTAGGGGCATGGGTCTAATTAGAATTTAATTATCCTATGTCGTCCTCCTTAGAAGATTGTGCCCTAATTTCATATAAAAAGAAGCCTCTCTCTCTCTCTCTCTCTCATTTTCTCTAAGTCTTCTAAGTGCAAAAAGCTCCAACCAAGATTTTGTTAAGAAGAAAAAGGTTCAAGCATCCATTATTCTACATATTTCCAAGATTTTAAGGTGTTCAAGTCTTCCTCTCAAGAATTCAAGCTCTCCATTGAAGATCAAGGATTCAAGCTTTCAAGCCTTTGAAGGGATTAGGTGCAAACATTCAAGATTCATCATTCAAGCCCTAGATCTAGCCATCATGGTGGTGTGATCTTCCTTCAAGATCCTT
>MU224552.1:6065845-6086139 GCA_018584345.1 Thuja plicata
AATACCAGATAAGTTATGGAACATACTGGAGATAATGAAAAGACATGCTATTGAAGAGGACATGAAGATTAGAGAAGAAACCTTAGATACTCTTCTTCTTGTTTGTTCACATGATGAGAAAGCTATTATGTTAGATCTGGTGAAGCCTCATCTCCAAACTAAGACAAGGACTCTAAAAATCATGAACAAGGAATATGAGTAGGTTGGAAAGGAGACTGAAAAAGCATTTGCACAAGTCTTTATGGATAGACATATGTATCCACCAACGACACCTACAACAAAAGTTACTCCAGCTCCTATTAAAGAGGTTACAACTCCAGAAATTTAGACTGTGCCTATGACAGGTCCATGGGATTCAGCACCCACAGTGACAATAACTTCTGAGACAGCTAAAGATACATAAGATACTATAATAGTTGACAATGTCAAGATATCTATGATAGCTTATGATAATGATATGAATAAGGTTGATGAAGCAATGAACACAGATGACACATCTCTACAATAGAATGAAGTGCCTTCCATTGATCCAATAGACTGGGATAGGGAGAAAGATACTCAAGGTAATGAGACACCAGTGAAGCAAATTCATGTCAAAAGTGAGTGTGTAGATACAAGTTAGAACACTATTTTCTCACCATCCACTCAACCATCCACCTCATTGTTGTCAAGGTTAACTCCTGACTTAACAAGTTTAGATGCATGGGGAGAAGAAGACCTTATCAAGATCAGTGTCCTTGCCATGGAAAAGGCAAAAGAGAAACAAGTAATGAGGAATCCTCGCTTCTTGGAAATAGTGAATATTTTGAATGACTTAGTGCCTACTGATTAGAAAGTGGCCAAAGTACAATCAGTTGAAGATGTAGAAAACATCTTATCAAACTTCAAGTCACATTTCACTAGCTTAGTAGAATCTGCTACTAATATTGCAAAAGATGAATATAAGAAGGAGAGACTACATGACTTGCTAAAGAACTTTACCTTAGATCTGAATTCCTTAAAGATTGGGGAAGCTATATTGAAGGAATTGGCAGATAAAGGAAAGAAAGTCATAGAAAAATGTATGGATAGAGTGAAGCTCACCTCTGAGCACACTAAAAAGATAACAGAAGCAGAAGAAATGGTTGATAGCATAAATAAATCAGTTGAAAATTCCATGCAAGATATGAGCATATGCAACAATGTCTACCAAGGGCAGTTAGACAAAATAGAGAAGGCAAAATTGTAAATCAACAAGATAAGGGTAAGACAAACTCAGTTGAGGAATGCACTTGTGCCATCTCTAGAAATTCTTAATGAGAACATAAAATAGATTGATAACACCATATAGACATATGATCAAGGTCCTTGCATGGATCTAATGAAAATGGAAAAGTTGACATATACCCTATGTGCGCATCTTCAAACTGTTGATGCAATGAAATTCTTTTGGCAAAAAGAGATTCAACCTCTTCAAGTTGTGTACCCAAAAGTCTATATGGAGTAAGTATTTTAAAGACTTATAGTTTTTGCACACCTTTGTCATTAATTTGAAAGGGGGAGTAGTATAGAATGTGTATATGCGGAGAAGTATATATATGTATATGAAGTCATTTTGAGTAACTTAGCCACATTCCTTTGTTTCCATAAATGATAAAGGGGGAGGTTGTTGGAAAGTTGACTTCCTAAGGAAGCATGACTTATTTTGTGTTGTCAATCATGGCAACAAAGTCATACTAAGTTTCTATCAAAGATAACTTAGAAGATAAAATGACTAAGTATAGAAAATAGGACAGACAGAGAGATACAGAGATCAGCACATCAACACACATGTTAGAGATCACACCAGAACATGCATTCTTAGATATATACTCTATGGTGTATATACATGCTATATCCAAATGCGCAGAGTACGAAACATCAGTACGAAAAAGTTACAGACAGATTAGTAGACCTGCAGTCCAGGAAACAGAGCATGGAAGCTGACTATAGTTTTGATCAGCGTGTATGATTTTATAATGTAATGGCTAAGTGCCTTTAGTTATAAGTTTGTAATAATGTAATTAATGTTATAGTAAACACGCTTGGGCTGAATTGTTTAGAAGCATTATGTATTTTTTTTTTAGGGCCGACTAATGATTTGTTTTGGGTCGCGCCTATTGGGATTTGAAGATATAAGTATGTAATGTAAAGATATGTTACAAGTGTCAATTATTGTGTAAGAAGAAGTTATAGAGGGAAAGTATAATGAAGTCAGAATATGATATATCTCTTTAAAGAAGTAAGAGCATCCACTCATACACAGAACTGATCAGACAACAGTGTCACTACAACAGTTCATTTTTGATATAGTGCATATCAACATTCAGAGGGTTGTAGCCTTCATATTATTTGGGCAGTGAGCCTAGGCAGTGAGCCATACACCCCTAATAGGGTTATTGTAAAAGACTCCTAGCAGGGTCAGACATTTAACCAGGTCATTGTACTCAATTTGTAAAGACTGCTTCTTACAGGGCAAAGGAACTTTAACAGGTTCATTATACCTAGTACAATATTTTGTGGGTACTAATCCCCACCAAAGTTTTCCTCTGATCAAGGTTCTGCGTAATCATATCATGTGTTATGTGTTCTTGTGTTATGTTTCTTTGGATGCACATTTGATATATGTTTAATTGGATGAAATATAATAAGTAGATAAACACTGATTCAACCCCCCCCTCTTAGTGTTTCTAACATCCTAGCTTTATCTTCCATAGTGAAAGTGGTATTCTCCAACATGCTTCTCTCCAACTATGCATACAGTGCCTTAATATTTTGTACTGATAATTTTATTCCCTCATTGCTATGCTTTAGAATAATACTTATCATATGCCCATTGTGGCTGATTTTATCTTTCATATCTTTTAGCTTCTCCTCCACCAGGGCAGTAATTGCAGCCATTATCTCTTCATTCACATTGTTGTTATTTACCTTCCTCAAAAGATCCTTTTCCAGCTTATCCAACTTAGTTTTGAAGGGCTCCATAGCTTCTTCCATCTCCTTCAAGTGCTGCTTCATTTCATTCATATCCTTGCTAATCCATTCCTCCATATTTGCGTCATGTTCCTCGTTACTCTTTGGAATTGTCATCAATGTCAAACCTGACATTTGGGAAGCCAGAGTCCAATCTTTATTTTTTATTTTTTCTATCCCTAGCCCTAAAATTTGGCTGCTCATCCATCTCCTCATCTTTTCCTTCATTCTCATCTTCTTTTTCCTCCTCTTGGTTTTCTTCTTCATTTTCCCTAGTCTCCTCTTCCTCATTGTCAGGAATCACCTCCTCATTCACATAGGTTTCCTTCTCATTCACTGAGTCATTCTTCTCATTCAAAAAATCCTCCTCATTGTTATGAGGCTCTTCCTCCTCTTTCCCAAACTCTCTTCCATTTTCTCATCCTAAATATTCTCATCATTATTACCTTGAGGGGCTAGGGTTTGGTCTTTAGAATCCTCATTTTTTCCAAATTTTCCTCAATCTTTCTCTTAACCATCTTCTCCAAATCCACATTTTTAGTTTCCAGCTTGTTCTTTTTCACCTTCCCTTTAACCTATTTAGGAATGGGTTCCGTAATGTGAATCCTGGCATAGTCTAAAATTAGCAAGATTAACCCTTCATGCAGCACCAGATTGCTTGCCTTCTTCCTGTGCTCTATAATGTTGTTGTTCAGAGAACTAAGCAGATAGAAAGGAAACACAACTTTCTTTTTATGTCTAAAAGGAATAGCTAAAAAATAATGAAGATTGTAGATTTTTGAGTAGCGCCCATCAAGAGTAAAATATTCAACAATGAAAGTCAGTATATCAGCCCAATAACTCTTGATCTTCTTAATATCTACATAATCTCCAGACCCTTTTCTTAGGAGAGCTTCTTTGTCTTCAGACTTAGGGAAAATATTAAAAGATTGAGTTCCCATACTCCTATTGTCCCTATAGAATTTCATACCTTCTATGGACAACCTCGTAATCTTAGAAATAATGCTCAGTGTGAGCGAAAAAGACTTACCCCACAAATTCACCTTGCCATTTTTCCATCCATCCGCAAATTTATTGGTAACATCTTTATCCCAACCATGCAATTATTTCATGTACTGAGTAACCCCTCCGTGCTTCAGCCTTCTCCAGAATTTTTTCTTCTATTTCCACTTTGTGCAATCCATGTAGGTTTCATGGTTACCCATGAGGATTGTAATTATTATTTGTAAGTTGTATTTGTTACATCTATTTAAATGGAATATTTTGTTATGGTTATATAGTTGATTTTTTTTTACTTTTACGTAATTCAATGTCATGGAACCCTTGTGTCTTGTAATCTATGTTTGTATATGTTTATGTGAGTAAATGGTAATTGCTTCCACATTAATGTATGTCTTATTGTGTACACTTTAGAAGAAAAAATGTTCATCAAACTTAGTATCATGTTATAGGTTAATCTTTCTTGGGTTCCCTGGAAGGGCGTTACACTTGGTATCAGAGCCCTAGTTTCTACACTGGGAACTCTAGGAATTGTACGCTCATTAGGGTTTGTATAGCTTGAACTTGAAACTAAACATATACATACACCATTATTGCTTTTCAGATTTATTTCTTCTGGTTATTCTTACGCTTTAGTTTTTGTTTCGAGCTATGTTGTGAGTTGTTGTATGAATCTATGGTTGTTTCAAGAATCATGCCTAAGACTAGAGATTCTAGAGGCCATGGTAGAGGCTGATCTAGTATTCATGGGAGAGGTAGGCAACATAGCCCCTCCATGAGTGTTAGACAGGATAGTGGTCAACAGTAGTACAAAGATGAGCAGATAGAGGAATGCTAGGATGAGTTTGAGGAGCTTGGCACCAGATAGTTACTACAAGCGATATTGAATCATCTTCCTGAGAAGTTCAAAGTATAGAAGGATGCTTCCTGCTACTCTCATAGAGAGGAGAGGGAGAGGGTGAGGTTTATGATTCCTCCAAGGAGGACCATCACAATGGATCCTGATGTTTTGGCAGTGAACCACATGAGGGATCTCATGAGAGGATGACCTAATCCCTTTGATGGGAAAGGATCAAGATCTGAGGTGGAGACATGGATTATTTCCTTGGAGAGGAGTTTCATCATGAATACCTTTAGTATTAATACTTAATCCAGGAATGCAGTGATGCAGCTTTCTCATTTTGCGGCTTTATGGTGGAAGATCGAAGAGGAAAAGTTGGGGCTTCAGATGGACATAGTGACTTGGGAGTTATTTCTTGAGCACTTTTGAGAGAAATTCCTCTCAGATCAGTGGAGACAACAGTGAGTGGATGAGTTCCAAAATTTGAGGTAGTTGAATTTGACAGTTGAGGAGTATGGGCATCAATTTTTCAAGCTCAAACAGTATGCAGGCTACAGACAGGATTCGACCCTTATGATACAACATTTTGTTAGAGGGATTAATGACCACATTGTTGGGGAAGTTAAGCTCTTTGAGCCTACAACCCTAAGGGATGCAATAATTAAGGCCACTCTTGTAGAGGATAATTTGGCCTTGGGACATAGAGGTTGGCATGGTACTTAGACACATGGTGCATCAGGTTTAGGGTTCAAAGGTAACCAGTCACAGGGAACTGGAAACTCCAAAATGCCACCTAACTTCTTTAGGGGAAATTAGAACCACCAGAAAAAAAAGGCTCCTCCTCCTACTCAGAGTGGTAAGAGCTTTCATAATGGTCAACACTTCAGGAATCATCAATCTAGTCATCCTGCATAGAGTGCACAACTGAGTGCCAACAAAGGTAGCTTCCAATAGTCGAGTGTGCCCTCCACTGGGAGAGGCAATAGTAGAGGGACAAGATGCTTCACATGTGGTAATTTCGGCCATATTACATTGAATTATCTTTAGCAAGCACTTCAGTATTCAACATAGAGGTCAGAAGCTTCATAGCCTATAGTGCGAGATGCAAACAATCTCATAGAGTTTTTGCGGCTTTGGATCACCATCAAGCAGAGCATCAGGGTAATATGGTAGAGACTTTAGGATCCATACGAGGTATTTCTATCTTAGTTTTATTTGATTTTGGACCTACAAATTTATTTATATCTCCTTTCTTAGTTGAGAGATGTTGGCTAGTGGCTGCAAAGAAAGATGTAGGATGACAAGTGGAGTTAGCTTCAAGGACTAAAGTAGCCATAGATTCTTTGGTCAATAAGTGTGAGATCAATTTATATAAATTCATTACCTCAGTTGATCTTCGTGCGATTCCTTTGGGATCATATAGGGTTTTATTTGGAATGGATTGGTTGGGAGCTCATGGGGCTAACATTGAATGTAGATGGAAGACCATCTAATGCAAGGATGATGTGGGTAAGGATTATCAGATTGTGGGAATTCCATATCTCATATATCTTTGTATGATTTCTGCTATGCAACTTAAGAAGAGTCTTTGAAAGGGTTTCCAAGTGTTTGCGGTAACTATGAATGAGTTAGATGAGATAGAGAGTGAAGTCAAGACCCTTGATCATCCTATTTTGTAGGAGCTCATTGATGTATTTCCTAGCAATAATCCATGTATGCCACCAAGGTGTGACATAGACTTTTGCATTGAGCTTGTTCCAGGAGAGGAACCTATCTCTAGAGCTCCTTATTGGATGACTACTCATGAAGTGAGTGAGTTGAAGCTGCAATTGGAAGAATTATTGGGAAAGGGAAGTATTTGACCTAGTGTTTCTCCTTGGGGAGCACCTATCCTCTTCATTAAGAAGAAGTATGGATATTTACGCTTGTGCATTGACTATAGATAGTTGAACAAGGTAATGATCAAGAAAAGGTATCCTTTTCCATAGATTGATGGTCTTTTTGATTAGATTAAGGGAGCCAAGGTGTTCTCTAAGATTGATCTCAAATCAGGGTACCGTCAGTTGTGTATCTAGGATGCATACATCTACAAGACTGCATTCCACACTCACTATGGATACTATGATTTCACAGTGGTGCCTTTTGGTTTGACGAATGCTCGATCAATATTCATGTGCTTGGTGAATAGAGTATTTCATAAGTATCTAGATCATTTTGTGCTTGTCTTCTTGGATGACATATTAATATATTCTAAATCCATAGAAGAGCATGAAGGGCATCTTTGACAGGTATTGCAGTTCCTAAGAGACAATCAGCTGTATGCCAATTCAGAAAAGTTTGATTTCTTTCAGTTAGAGGTTTAGTATCTAGGACATTTGATTTCTAGAGAAGTTATCTCAATAGATCCTTCGAAGATATAGGCAATTATGGAGTTTCCATAACCCACTAATGTGTTTGAGGTTTGTAGCTTCATGGTTCTAGCTAGAGACTACCACAGGTTCGTTAAGAACTTCTCTAGAGTTACACATCCTATCACTTCTCTTCAGAGGAAAGGGAATACATTTGTTTGGATGGAGAAGTGTGAGGAGGCTTTTCAGAGCCATAAGGGGTGTTTGAATAGTGCATGTATCTTAGCAGTACTTGATCCTGTGGGTGACATTGTGGTTTGTGCTAATGCTTCATTGGAGGGGATTGGAGCAGTCCTTATGCAGGAAGGATGAGTGATTGTGTATGAGTCTTGAAAAATCAAGGATCATGAGTTGAACTACCCTACACATGATCTTGATTTAGCCATAGTTCTTCATGCATTGATCAGATGGAGATATTTCTTGTTGGGACATTGGTTTGAGCTTGACAGTGATCACCACAATTTACAGTACATCTTTACTCAACGTAATTTGAATGCTAGAAAGAGAAGGTGGATGGAGTTCCTTTGTGAGTATGACTTTGATATCAAGTATATTTAGGGGAAGGAGAATGTGGTAGCTGATTCTTTGAGTTGTAAGAGACATGCTATTTCAAATTTGATTCTCAGTGTGGATTTACAGAGTAGGATTCTCTAGGCGCTTCCTAGAGATACTTTGTATCAGGAGGTGAAGTTAGAGATTGAGTCAGGGAGACCTTTGGAGGGTAGATTCTTAGGATTGTTTATGGAGTCAGATGGTCTTTTGCGTCACACAAGCTGGATCTATGTACCACCATCAAATTATCTCCATACATTAGTTTTATTTGAGGCTCATCGTGCACCTTATTTGTCACATCCTGGTGTCAAGAATATGCACATAGACCTTCAACAGCTCTACCATTGGTCTGGTATGAAGCGTGATATTGCTGATTTTGTGGCTAGGTGCTTAGAGTGTCAGAGGGTTAAGGAAGAACATCAACATCCAGTAGGGATTTTACATCCAAATCTCATTCCATCTTGGAAGTGGGATATCATGTCGATAGATTTCATAGTTGGTTTTCCTTTGACTCCTTGTAGACATGATGCTATCATGGTGACTGTTGACCAGTTGAACAAGGTGGCACATTTATCCCCTATGAAGTCATCTTATATAGCAGCTTCAGTAGCCAAAGTCTTCATGTAGGATATTGTGAGACTACATGGAATTCCTTACATGATTATCTTGGATCAAGATACTGTGTTCACCTCTACATTTTGGACCTTATTACAACATGATTTTGGTGCCCAACTGAATTTAAGCTCATCATACCATCCTAAGACTGATGGAAAGATGAAGAGGGTTAATCAAGTGCTTCAGGATGTGGTGAGGATTTATGTCATGGATAGATAGACTCATTGGGAGGACTACTTGTATTTAGTCGAGTTTGCATATAATAATGGTTATCACAGCTCCATTAGCATGTCACCTTTCCATGCTTTGTATGGCCATCCTTGTCACACACCTTTGAATTGGGATAGATTGGAGGATCGTATTCTTCTTGGTCAAGAGATTCTTCGAGACATGGAGCAACAGGTAGTGCATATTCATGGGCATTTGGTCACTGCACAAGATAGATAGAAGAAGTATGTAGATTCTCACAAGGTGGATAGACAGTTTGCAATTGGAGATAGAGTGTTCCTAAGAGTGCACCCATGGAAGAGTCTGATCTGTTATGGAAAGGGTTCAAAGTTGGCACCTCATTTTGTTGGGCCTTTTGAGATCCTAGAGAGGATAGGACCAGTTTCTTACCACCTTGCTTTGCCACCTAGCCTATCTCACGTTCATGATGTTTTCCATGTTTCTGGTCTTAGACACTATATTCCAAACATTTTGTATGTTCTTGATTGGAATGATTTATAGGTAGAGGATGGGCAGCTGGCTTTGGAGCCAATTCTTATTCTTCAGTAGTGGGGTTTAACCCTCAGGGCTCACACCATCAAGCACGTAAGGGTCCAATGGGACCCAAATGATGAGTCATCAATGACTTGGGAGGACACATCGAGATTAAAGGATTTATATCCCTATTTTTTTACAGGCTTCCAAGAGTAAGCCTAATCCTAGGGGGTGGATGTGATAACCACCCATAGTTTTCTTTTAGTTTCTGATGTCGTACTCTTTTAGGATATTATTTCAGTTGATTTTCCAAATTCTATTAGGGTACATTTCATGTGAGCATTTATTATATCAGTGTATGGTAATTTTGGATCATGATATTTAGATGTTTATCATGTGATGCGTAGATAGATGATGATGTTATCATGATATGATATTATATGTTGATGTTAGAACTATGATGTACTTACCCCATACTTGCATGTGTATGGTTAGCATATGTGTGGATGTACTTGTTGATGTATTTGTTGTGGTAGAGGACGGAGACGTAGTTACTTGCATTGTGAGATCCACACATTCAATCGATCCCTATCATTGTTTTCTATATTATATTGAATGTACATGCTTGTTCTTGTGTTTTCAAGTTTGTAGGTACAGGGCATCGTCTTTCATGAATTGGCAAGAGTGAGCGTGCCCATATATTCATCTCAATGGTAAAGAGGGGAGTTAACAATCAGACCTAAAACCCTACCCTAAGCCTAATTTTCCTAAGATTGGATGAGTATCAGTTTGACTACCCTACCCAAATTTGTCTATTTGACATAAATTCGTGGATCCCATCCTTGTGTGTGTTTGAGTGTATTTTGGTTGATTTCAGTTGAGAGTATTTTTATTTGTATAATTACCTATGTTTAATTGAGAGAATTAATTAAAGTTCAAATATTTGAATATTTGGATCTAATTAAATATTTAATTTGAAATTAGAGTTATTTTATCTTTTATGCTTTATTAAATAATTAAATATTTAATTGCATGAATAAATTGTGCTTTAAACATTTAATCTATTATTTAATTAATTACTTATGCATTGTAATTATTGAAATTAGAGTTTGAATTAATGCAAATCGCGTTTAAGAGTCAAAGTTGAGTTGCATAATTAAAATATATTTTAAATTAATAATTAAGATTTTCTTTCAATTTTAGAAGTTGAGTTAACTAAGTTGAGTGGAGTGTCTATTTTGGGATGGCATGAAAGGTGGAAGTTGAATCTCTTTAGGGAAGTTCTTTTTTGATTTGGGGATAACAAGTTTTTTGGGAGAAGGTTGATGGCATTTTTGGGAGAAGTCTTGTGTTTGAGCATTTTGGTGTTATTGGTATTTTGTGACATTATTGTTGTGGGAAGCTTGGAAGAATTTTGGGGATCCTTTCTCTCAAGTCTTTGTGGTTCTGGATCTGCTGTCAGATTCAAGTTTGGAGGGCTTCGAGATTCTTCATTTTTTAAAGGGCTTCATAATCAAATTTGTGGTGGAATTTAAGGTAGGGTTTGAAAACCCTTTGTTAATTTTAATTCTTGTTAAAAAAACTAGTTTCTTTGTGCTTGGTAAATCTCATTTGCATGTATTATGGTTAGTTGAAGTTTCATTAAATTGGGTATTTAGAAAACCCATAGATCTATTGTTTTTAGGAAAAATTAATATTTGGCATAGTAGGGTTATGCTGTTAAAATTTTGTAGAAAAATACCTTAAGGAAGGCCTCTAGATTAGAAAAAACAAACTGGACTATAGTGTTCCAAGAAAAATAAATGGTTAGTAGGAAATCCTCCATTGAAAATATTAAATAAAAAAAATTTATACTTGCTGGAAAAAATATAGAGGAAAAATTTACTCACCAGTTAAAAAAAATAAAAGTTCTAGAAAAGACAAAAAGATGAGAAAAAAATAGAAAAGAGGAAAAGTCATTGTGATGGTTACGTTTTCCAAAATTAAATAATAAAAAAATTAAAAAAATGCATTGGAGAAAAGTGGATTTGAAAACATGTTTACAAAATATATATTATAAAAAAATATTATTTAAAGTGTTTGGCGTGGTGGGTTTACACCACCCACCTTGCGTGAGAATCGTGCCGACATCATAAGTCAGCCGGTCTGCGGGGCTAGCCGTGCTGCTACAGCAACAAGCTACCCTTTGGAGGTCGTGCTGTCATATGGCAACACAATAGCCAATGGCAACTAACTGCAGTAGGTAGCACAGGTTGCCTTGGGAAGCCGCAAGGCTTGGGGGGTGTGTGGGGCTCGTCTCCCCCAAAAGCCATTTGTTTAATTTTTTATTATTTATTTTAAATTATCTTTTAATTTTTTCTTTTTAAAATTTTTAAAGTTTAATTTGTATTTAATGTTTATATATATAAAATTTATGTTATATTAATTTTATATTTAGTTTTTATAACATGTTTAGATTTAATTTATTTAAATTATAAAATGGTTATTAATTTACTTTAATATAAATGTTTAAAATTTATTAATGTATTAATAAATTTGTTATAGTTTAATTTATTGGTTATTATTATTATTATTAACCTTTAAATTAATACGTGAATTTATGAGTGATGTTGTAAAGAGATTATTGGTGTTTATCATTCCTCAGTTAAGGTTAATTTATAGAATATCACGTGTTTCTTTAAATGGTTATCATTAAGAGTTAAGGAACTTAAGGAGTTGTTTATATCATTGTTGGATTCAATTATAGAGTGTTTTACTTTCTATTCTACATGTTGCAAATGATGTTCTTCTTTCCTTAAGTGATTGTTTTCTATGAAATGGGTATCTGGGAATTAGAATGCCCTAGGAAGGATACATAGGTTGGGGTATGAATCTTATTTCTATTTTATGATGTAGCGGGTGTGCATTGAATTATTACCCTAAACTAACCATATGAGCCATATTGATTATGATATCTAAGAGTGTATATCTTTGTGATCATTCATGTTATGTGTGGGGAACTGGATTAGGTATACATGTATTTGAACCTATTGGAGATATATGTAGGATTTGTGAGCCTGGGGTAGGTTACCTAGTTGTGTAGTAGGGGGTGGCTTGTAATAAGTGTCGGGGCCCACAAGTGGCTACTAGGGTCACTTATTGTAAGTAATCTTAATAAGTGAAAACATAATGTGTAACTGAGAGATCTTAAAATGAATTAATAAGATGTTTTTTCTCACCCATGCTTGAGCGCTATTATAGGCTAAGATGGAGGATGAGATGATGCTTTCCACCTTGAGGGGTGTGTGTCTGGTATAGTTAGTGACATTGTCTGTTTGAGGGGTCATTGATACCATGTATGGTCATTTGAGTACCGGGATCCATTGGGATTACTAGGACATAACTTAAGTGTTAGACGTACATGATGACACCTTCCTATACACAGTCTAGATTTCCTACGTGTGTCGGTTGCCTCTGGATTATTTATTTTTACCTTTCAGTATGTGTAGTACACCTGGAGTTTGAGAGTTATTAGGATCCCCTTTCTTAGTGGTTACTTCCTTCTTTGGTTTTGGATATCCGAGTGGGGTCCGTTGTTATATCCTCAGCACGGTGGGGTGGAATTTTATAGTTCCACATGGACGGGTGATAGTGATTCTTCACCATTTGAGATTGGACATCCTCATTTCAGTGCTTGATGGTACTTATGCATTTGAGCTCTTTATTAATATTCATTGGTGGTTATATACTTATCATTCATTATATTTTAATCTTGTATTAGCGTATCACATGTGATACCTAATCTAGATATTGTATTATATTGTTAGAGTGATTACTACACACCCTGTGACATGTGCAGTGGATGTGAGTTTATGTAGGTTTCATGGTTACCCATGAGGATTGTAATTATTATTTGTTAGTTATATTTTTTACATCTATTTAAATGGAATGTTTTGTTATGGTTATATAGTTGAGTTTTTTTACTTTTACACAATTCAACGTCATGGAACCCTTGAGTCTTGTAATCTATATTTGTATATGTTTATGTGAGTAAATGATAATTGCTTCTGCATTAATGTATGTATTATTGTGTAAACTTTATAAAAAATTGTTCATCAAACTTAGTATCATGTTCTAGGTTAATCTCTCTTGGGTTCCCTGGAGGGGCGTTACAATATCTTTCCCACTTCTTTTTTGTATCGACTTGCCTGTATTTGAATCTCAAAATTAATATAAAAGGATTATTTATCCCCTTATTTGGAAACACATCAAGACATAGATACATGCATATGTTTTACTAATATTATGCAAACATAAGCATTCAAGTGGTGAAGGAAAGGCATCTATCCAAGGTCTTCAATTCTTCTTCATAGATCCATTCAAGCAAGTCAATCTCCTTCTTTTGATGCAATATTTATCTCCTATGATGGGCAAGTAGAGAGATTCACAAGTGGCGCAAGGAGGTTCATTCCATTCTTCTTAAAGTGGTATAACTACATTTATGATCTATAGATGGTTATTATGGGTCTCATACATTAGTGAGGACATCCTTGATCTTCCTAAATCTCCATTCAAAGTTTAAATGCAAGCATCGTCATGAATTTGTGTGATTACTGCATCCATTCATGAGGGTTTTACACAAGACGAATCAAACATTTACCTTCCTTTCTTATTCATATTTTCATTTACATATCAATTTCAAGGTTAATTCCTAAACCGGGGCTTGACCAAGGCAAGCCCCTTTCCACAAAATAAATTCCCTTTTCCTATGTGCAGGAACAAGTTTTTGGATCTGCGGAATTAGATTCAGGAATTTTTTGGGTTATCTTAGAGATTAGAATTAGAAAGTACACAATAAAAAATAGAGGGGTGTAGTCGAAATTTGACTTGTACCTAAAATTTGACTCATTCTTGGAGGCCTTATATTTTCACAGTTGAAAGTTATAGGCGTCAGGGTCCCAGATCCAGAATGGTTTCAGTCTGTAACATCTGTATGACCATAAATTGCAGTTTTAAGGCATAAAACCTCCTATTTCATTTCAAGGTGCACAAATCCTTCTCCCATCTTTCATTTTACTTTCATATCAATTATTGCATTAGTCAATTTCAGTTATATTCCAAATTTGTAATTATTCATTAATCAATTAATCAAACCCAATCATTCCTTAATAGTGGAAGTAGATCTTATCCTCCTACCTTTGCATCTAGATTTTGCATTTGCAACCTTCATCTTTGGTTGTGCTAATCAAACTTGGATACAAAGAGGTTGGGTTTTTATATTTCCCAAATGTATAGGCCCTTTACCCACAAACAATAAAAAGAATTCGGTGAGTGATCTCTACCTTATCATTGCTCACCTTTTTCCACTATACAATAGTAAACAAAGTGATATTATTTTGGTTTCTCTTTAACAAATATCATAATGATTGCACATCTTAATAATTTTTTGTGTGTAATACATCAATATAATTTTCAAAATTGGTTTTGAGAACCCAAAATAGAGTAACTAAACATTACTGACAACAATAAAAAAACTTGAATTAGGCATCTAAAAACTTAACTCAAGAGTAAACAAGATAGTATCAAGTTAAGAACCAAATAGTGTAGAGAGAAAAAAACTAATCAAGTTTCCAACCAAAAATATTTCCCTTAACACAAATGATCATGTATTGTGTAGAGAATCTCATACTCGGGTTACTAGTGTCAAATGGAAACAAAAAATGTGAAACCCTGACTAGGGTTATACCTTTTTCTTTTACTATTTTTTTCACACTAGTAAATGTGTATTCTCATTTAAGAAATAACAAAAAAGACTTTAAAACTAGTTAACTGTGAATGAGACCCATATTAGGGTTAAGAAAAAACAAAGTCTCTTGACTTGAAAAATACTCCACTAACTGATTTTGGGTAACAAAAAAAAATCTTAAACAATAAAACCTTTGATTTACGAAAACCTAAACAGTGAAAAAGAAAGAGGAGCAAAATAATCTCAGGAAATAACTTAACGAAGCTCAACATTAACTAAATAGGGTAAAAAAGAATTTGTAACTTTTTAGGATAGATATTTTGTTCATCGAAAGATATCATACCAATTAACTGAAAGCCACGTTATTCTCCTTGTCAAATTATCTTAGATTATCACACCAACTGTCAAAATTGAGAAATGTATCTTTCTTTCACCCAAGTCCTTGATACAAACTGTCAATGCTGAATTATATGTATATCTTTCCTTACTAAATATTTTCAAATGTCATAATCCTTGTTCAGATAAAAAGACTCTCATAGCCGCAAGATCAATTGTTTTGATTGTTACAAAATTTCCATAGTTGTGTTCATTGTGCCCTACTAAAACTAAAGGCTCTTAGGGATTTTTCAAAGAGCACAATATAAAATGAAAAACCTTCGACCTCCTTTAATTTTCCAAAATACATGAATGTCATTAATGTTGTCACCTCTCAATATTATTGAATGTCGACATCATGGCATGTATTTCAATATCTTTAGACTTTGATAACAAAATGTCATGTATTTATGACATATCAAATGCTGATACATCTAGGTATTTAAAAAGAATATATCTTAAAGTTTTAAGTGGCATAAATTAAGATGGTCCTAGTCACGTTTGAAATGACTTATGATTTGTAAAAATAAGACTTTTGTATAATGAGAAAAAGCAGCAAAGATATACTTTTATCATAACCAATATGGGCATGATCCCTCTCATGTCTGCTACACATGTTTTAAAGACTTTTCTTATTCATCTATTGCATAGACTTCCTTTCAAAAGATAATGTCAATGTATCAATTTTCCAAGAATATGACAATCCATGATAAATGTATGAGGAGTACCTGTATAAAGTACTATTTTACACAAGACAAAGAATGTGTCAAATACTGATCCTGAATAAAAAAGAACATGTCACTGTGCCAAGGACAATATCCTTGACATCCATGCCAAAACCAACGTCAAAGGGGTCAACAAACTCCCCCTTTATCATTGATGTCAAACCTGCCAAGAAACTCAACCTATCTAACCACCAATGATGTTAAACCTACCAAAAAGCTTTGATAACCAATGCACTGAATAGATTGAATTATATGTAAAACATGAATGTATCCTATATGTCATTTTTCTCTATAAATTAACTGTTCTCCCCCTTTTGACAATAATGCCAAAGGTCAAAGGTGTGGAATATCAACAAATTTATGCTCATGAACAATAACTTGTGCATGAAATTGACCATCTTGATGTAGTGAATAAAATTTACAAGTTATGTATGTACTAATTAATATGGCCAAACATGATAAATTTATTAATATGATTAGTAGAAATGTAAAATAAAGAAACAACTTAGATTGCATTGTTGAGAGAACTCTTGTCACAAACATACTTACAATACAAGACTGAGTCGTGGTGGTAACATCAAAATAACATCAGGATTATCATTGTAGGAGTGTAGTATAAATACCAAAACTGCAATAATTGTTACCAATTTTTACATCCAGCTCAAATAGGCAGAGCTAAGTAGTTTTTCAACTAAGATAAGGTACATTTGATTAATTTTAAACTTTTAAATTCCAGGTGCTGTGTTTGAACTGGTAATAAAAGTGCATAAGGTAAATTGAGAAGAGTACAAATGCATAAAATAAAATATCATTTTTATTTTTCATTCATGAAAGAGAATCATACAGATAAATACAAGAGTGTTTACATAATAATATCACAAATTCGTTTACAAATACAATGGTTTTTTTATTCAATCTCTTTATTTACAAAAGAGAAATAAGAGTACAATGAACATAAACCACACAAGTTGTGGAGCTCTTAAAACAATCTGAAATAGAAGGACTAAAAGTATAAAAGTCAACATAGAAGGAGCAAGGAGAGATCTGTCATTGCCTATTAATGGTGGATTATTGAGTCTTGATGAGCTAGTTGAGTGGGCCCAACATCCTCAAAGTGTACCTACAAGAAAATATGATAAATGGAGGTCAGCCCTAAGACTGAACAATAGAGGATATGAACCCTCATTCCTAATGTCAACTGCTATACACTCAGTGAAAATATAATGATAAAGACCAAAGCAAACAAGAATGACAACAAGATGAAACAATTTTTTTGAAATTAATGATTTCTTATCATGTGTAGATACATGTATGAAGACTACGAGTTATTAAAGGGACATTCTTATATTGAATGAAATCTTTTAACTTAATATAATGTTGTAGGAGATTAAACAAAAAGATGAAGTTAAAATTGTTAAAGGGAAAGATTATTATAAATTGAAACCTTTCAATTAGTTCCACTAAAGTTAACTCAACTTCAATACACTTAAAAGAAGGACCATATTAAAATTTCATGCTACAAATTTCCAAGAGCTATCATAGAGATATAAACAAAGAAAAGAGCATTCAAAGTTGCATCATAAGATATCAGCATCAACATAAGCAATGACAAAAGCAGTCAAAAAACTACAGTGAGATGCTTAAGAGATGGTCACAAAATAGTAGTTGGTATTGTGATATCATGACATAATTAAAGACAGGCTCTATTTATACATTTGGATTCATTGATGGTGCATGAGGCACACCAGTGGGAGGAAAGTGCTTGTATCAAACAAGAAACACCAATACAAATATCAACTTATTATCTAGGTAAAGGCATAATACACTATCATGGGAGTGAAGAATATCAACCTTTAAGTCATCATATTCAATGTTATTCAGCTACATGAGCATTATTTCATAGGTTTCTATTGCAACAGGTATACAATATTACATATCAAGGATACAAGATGTATAGCATAATGACAATGGTTACATTGTTTTTGTAGAGTCTTTAACAATGATTAAATATAAAGAATAAAAAATTTCTATATTCAATTAATAAAGCTCATGAGTACAATCATAAATTAGAAAAGATTCAAAAGTAGTAATCATGTATGGAGTAATGATATTCACACTGGTGTGAAAGAAGCATCCTACTAAACATCTAGAAAATGTCAGAATATAATGTAAATATTCAAAAAATCAGCTACAAGTTACAAAGAAGAAAGAAATGCATGTTTACAAAAAATGAGAATGGACAGAGACAAAAATATCACAATGCTAATACATTTGGACATAGTTATCAAGAAATGATTTGGTAAGATTTTATCAGGTAGTGAACATGGAGTAAGATTTAACATCAAAGGAACATGTATGTTCATATCACAGCCATTAAAACATCATTTCTTAAATAGTCATCATAATTATAAGATATTGTAAATAGAAAAGTGAAGGGATAATGCCAAAATTGAATGAGATGATGAAGTGGGAAAATAGAGTACCAATGAAAAGTAATTGTCAGTCATCAGTGCGAATGTAAGAATGACAAGTCAAATATTAACAATAGTTATTCAAGGATAGTGTAATGTTTCAATACTGATACAAAGGAGAAATCCTAAAATAAAGGCATTTCCATGTCAATATTGTTTATTAGTGTCATGGTAAAAAATAATGTTGGTGTCATAAAAATCATAGAACAATTTTAACAAATGCAATGGATATCTACATTGCTGACGGGTACTGACAAAGGATAAAGTGAATGGCCAGGCATTAAAATGAGTTCTAAGGATGGTTTCCATGTGTAATAGAGGACAAGAGTCTCAGTTATAATGAAAAATAGAAGCCCTCATTCTATGAGTAGGATATTCATGATATGCACAAAGCTTCAGGGATCAATTTCAAATTCTTATGTTTTCATAAATAGAGGGCTGAGCATGGAGAAAATAGTAGTCTCAACAATGGAGAGGGTGTATAAATCTTAACTATACAAGGTCATGGTAAATTAATACGAGAAAATAGTAACCCTCAACTGCAAAGAAGCAATGATATAGTCATATTGTTTCAATTTCTTCCATTTCACATAGAATACAAGGAATAAGTCATGTCTCCAATAGGGTTTTTATGCAAATCCATGTTTTCATATATTTGCATACAACGAAGGTAAAAAGTAGTTGTTTCATTAATTTCAAAAGAGAAAAAGTAAAACATTGTTTTGTTTCCAAGCATAAGACCCCCATAGTGGCTAGAAGGAACACAAAAATATCATGTGTCTCATGAAGCTGCAACTAGTAATAAATAGTGGAAGCCCTCATGTTGGCATGCAACAAGATAGAGATTCAACCCTGAGCTATGTCGACTAATGGAAAAAGGAACACGTAGAAATACACAAAATCCCCATATATTTGTTAAGGAAAAGTTGGCCGCTAACACTAAGGTGTGTTTGAGCCAAGAATATAGAGTTTCAATATTCAAGAAAGCATTAGAGACATAGAACAAATTCACAAAACATCTGAGTCAATTTTCCAAATAGGAAAAACTTACCCGTCAGAGGCTAGTAACTGTGCACAAGAAATCCTCAGAGAACCTCGAAGCTCCATCATAAATCTCAAAGTTTTCTCCATCAAACCCTAAGATGACAAAGTTGTAGAAGACTCCATAAGGGGAAAATTTTGAATGAGCCAAATTAGGGTTAGAAGCCCTAATACACGACAAGGTGATATTTTAACACATGTTTTTTATGGGAAAAATAGGCATGGACCATGGCCTAATAAGTTCATCAAATTTATCTCTAAATTATATATGTTACATGATAACAGTTAAAATATCACTTAACATATATAAGTTAATAAAATTTTTTATAACATATTTATGTGTGTGTGAATTAGTGGACCTTTTATCTGCAACACGATACTTCAATAGATCATTATACTAGTAGAAAAGCACAAAAAGAAAGGGTTTGAAGCTAAATACTAAAACCGATCTATTGCTTCTTATCTAGGAGGAGTTTTAGAATGCCATAATCATGCCCTCAGATTATGCACAAATCAGTGATATATACAACCTAAGTGTAGACACCCAAAAATGGATAGGCTTGCGACTTTACATTAAAAACACTAATTTTCATCTATTAATTAATGGTTTTTAATCATTAATTAATCATCTATTTTCCTCTAAATTCATTCCCCAAATCATCTAATCAAATTCCCAAAATTAATTAAATAATTAATTTTATTTAATTAATTAACGTTAATTAATTAATTACCATTAATTAATTAATTAAACTCAATTTCCTATAGTTTAAATTCAAATATTTAAACTTACTAATTAAATTCTTCCAATTAAATTAATTTAATTTTATTCAATAAAGCAATTCTAAATAA
>MU224552.1:6095879-6119600 GCA_018584345.1 Thuja plicata
TGTGGCTGCAATATCTTTGTTAAAGTAGTTAACGAATCTGAAATTGTAAGGATTTAAAAGAATTTGCACAATACTTTCCTATAGAGATTAGTGTAGGAAGCTGTTTCCACACCTGAGTTTCCTTACAAATAGAAAATGCATCAAAACCCACCATGGGCTACTCATGTGCCCCCATTTATAGATCACTTGGTGGGAAATAAATATCAAGTCCCCAAGATGAAACCCTATGTTCCTACTTAAGGGACACAGAGGCACAACCTCATACCCACTACAAGACAGAGGAATGTCCTCACACACCAACCTCAATAAAAAAATGGACATGTTAATGCAACAAATGCAAGCCCTTCAAACCCAAATGATGGATATGAAAAATTAGGTGCAAACTAAATCCTACACCACAGAGGATTTATACCCATACCCCTTTGACCATTCTCTCCACATGTCTCCATTCCCAAATCACTTCTCGGTACCAAAATTTGACAAATATAGGGGCAATACCAACCCTATTGAACATATCTAAGAGTTTTTTGCTAGTTGCGTCAAAGTCACCCATGATGAGGTTTATTTAATGTGACTATTCCCACAAAGCTTGGCCTTTCCAGCAATGGAATGGTTCTCACATTTACCTCATGGCATTCAGTCTTGGGGTGAACTGGCTAAAAAGTTCATAGCTCACTTCCATCATAACATTGAGTGCAAGGTTAGAATCAAGGACCTTTGCAATATCAAATAGAAGGATGGAGAGTCTTTTGTGAAGTTCCTATAGAGATGGAGGAATACAGAAAACCTCCAAACATATGATGTGCCCGAACAAGACCTAATAGTCATGTTTGTTGACAATCTAATTCCAGACATGTCATTCACAACAGAGTTACAGTTAGCTCTGAATTTCACACAACTCATCGAACAAGGATTTTGTTGTGAGAAAAACTTAGTCAAATGAGGAATCCTTGTAGATCCAACACAAATAAATACAAACAAAAATGCAACAGACAAAGCTAAGTGGTGGAACAAAAACAAAAATGTCACTAGCGATGGTGTCAATGATGTGAAGATGGTCAAATATGTACAACCCAAGGTGTCACTGCAAGGTGCACCTATGGCCAACCAACAACCCACAAGGCCCACTCAACAAGCATACACCCAAAACCAACCTCCCCATGTACAAGAAGCCGCTGTGTAAAATAGTCAACAACAGAGTCAACGTAGACCACAGTTTCAATTCCAGCAACGAGATTTCACACCATTAGGAGAGCTAATAGAATCAAATTTACACAAGTTGATATAATTAAACACTATCACTCTCCCTGAAATCAGGGACTTTGAACAGGATGCAAAAAAACCAAAGTGGTATACTGACAAGGATTTCTGCGAGATTCATCAGGTGAATGGTCACAAAACATCTAACAGTTACCGATTGAAACATGCTATCCAAGACCTGATTGACATAGGGGCCATCACTATGACAAATACCCAAACCAAAGGCACAACTGATCACACTATCTTTAATGATACCTTTCATGATCACAACAAGGGAAAAACCTCCGGGTCTGGTGGACAAGAAAAACAAGTTAACTATACATATGCCAATAGTGATAATGTTATCAATTGCCTTAATCCTTCAGATAGCAATGTGGCTACTATCACTATCAAAGACCAAGGTAAAAAATGTGCTATAACAATGCATCATGCCAGAGTCATCTTGCAAGGAGTACCATCCTCATCTACTGTATCTGCCAATCCTAAAGAAAACTCAGATTCGCAGCCAAGCATAGTGGATCAACTAAAGCACACACCTTCCCAGATCTCCATGTTTGACCTATTGTGCATATCTCCACAACATAAACTGGCACTTGACCAAGCCCTTAAGAATGCAGCTATCCAAAGGGATATAACACCTAAGAGATTCCAAATGATGGTTAACCATATAGCTGCTAACAAACATGCCATGTTCACAGACCATGATGTGCCACCACATAAACCCCTACATAATGATCCTTTACACTTACTGGTCCAGGTCCACAAAAGTGCTATCTGTAGGGTCCTTGTTGCAGATGGTGGAGCTAGGTTAAACATCTATACTCTAAATTTAATCAAGAAACTGGGCTTTTTAGAGTCAAGAATTGATGTCATGAGGAGGATAAATATTAGAGCTTATGATGAAGAGGAAAGGTCCTCTAAAGGTATTATCATTAGACTACCTGTTTGTATCGGTCTAGTGGTAAAAACACTCCCTTCCAGATCCTAGATCTTGAGTTAGGATACAACATGCTACTAGGGATACCTTGGATACATGAAATGCAACCCGTACCTTCAGCGTACCATCAATGCATCAAGTTCCCAAACCAAGGAGAGGAAATCATCATAGAGGGAGATCCCAATCCTTTTCAATACTGTAATGTGGTCCAAATCAGCACTGATAACTAGGTACCCTCAAACCAAGATGCCAGCATCCCATCCTCTTTAGATTCAAATCCTAAGGATGTCACACAAACAGTAGGAAAGATATCCATTAACCAAAACACAAGTATCCCCTCCTCTTAGATTGAAATCCTAAGGATGTTAAATGGAAAGCGGGCAAAATATCAATCACTGACAAAGGCTATGGTGAGTACAGATATGAAGAGGCTTTCACCATCACACACATGCCTCAGATCCTGAGAACTTATGACATGCCACAACTTGTTATTACAACAGAAACTCCGCAGCCTATTCTATTCAGATGTCTGCCCACAACCTTCGTTAGATGGGGAGACATAGTAGAAGAAAATCCATTTGAACAAAATATTAGTACATTGTTATACCAAGACCCACAAGGGATAATCTGACAAACCCCACCCCTATCAAACTATGGTAATGGTTATACAATGTTACAAAGGTTTGGGTATGATGGTACAACTGGCCTGGGGTCAAGACAACAAGGCATAATGGAATTGTCTCTCCCGCCAACCCAAAGAAACAAAAGAGGGTTGGGCTATGAGCAACTAAGAACCGGTTCAGTGATCCAAGATATCCAAGTCAATTAGGAAAAAATAGTAGAGATGCACTAGGGGCACAACAAAAAATATGTCTTGAGTGGCAACATATTAGCACAGTTGTTGCCCGCCGAAGAGGGAGCCACACAAACCCGAATACACCTCCACATAGAAATCGATGATAACATAGGAAGTGAGACATCTGACGAGTGTTCTATTGAGAATGAATCCCATGAGTATGAGTGGAGATCCCTTCATGACTCTAAACTATCGATCCTAGATTATTCCCCTTGGTCAGACATTATCATAAACCTAGAAGACTTATTTGACCAATTGTCCATTGCTGAACAACCCTGCATAGATAATCATGTCATTTATCAAACCTCAAGTGGTGTGTCCACATCACAGTCTAGTTTTGTAGGAACCATATCTATAGTCCCTTTCAATCGAATAGAGTCAAACAACCATGAAAGTATCTGTCTTGTACACCTAGAGCTAATAGAGTGGGATCAACAAGGACCCCCTAATTTAGATGTCTTTGAGAATGATGAGGCTATTGCTAATTTCATGGGACTTAGGGAAGGCATTCCATCAGGAGACCATAAGGCAAGCTTCTCCATTGACCTCAATAGAGTGGCATATTTTGGGGAGGTAGCTCCTCTTTCCAGTCCACAAAAGAAAAAAGAACAAAAGAATGATAAAAAGATAAAACAAGACGTATCTTCTAGCGAAAACCTCACTAAGGTGCTAGAAGATAGAAATAAGGAACTCCTCCCCTTGAAAGAGGAGAAATCGACATTACTAGAAGAAGAAATAGAGGAAGTCAATTTGGGAGATGACAAGAACCCAAAGAACATATACTTGGAAAAATCACTCACCCCTGAGGAGAGAGAATAGTTTATCAGCTTCTTTAAAACAAGGATGATCAATTTCACATGGTCCTACTAGGATATGTCAGGGTTAGATCTAGAGCTAGTACTACACCATCTCCCATTGCTACCCAATGCCAAACCTATCAAGAAGAAGCTGAGAAGGATGCATCCCCATGTTGCATTCCTAGTCAAGGAAGAGTTGAAAAAGACCCTAGATGCCAAGTTCATAAGACCAATACCATACATAGACTGGATATCTAACTTGGTGCCAGTTACAAAGCACATTGGTCAGATACAGATTTGCACAGACTTTAGAGATCTCAACATAGCTTTTCCCAAGGATGAATTTCCCTTACCCAACATTGATATGATAGTAGATCTAACTGCTGTACATCAAATTCTATCACTCATGGATGGATTTTTAGGGTATAATCAGATAAGGATTGCACCAGAAGACCAACATAAAACAACTTTCACATGTCCTTGGGGCACTTACTATTGGAACATCATGCCGTTTGGTCTCAAAAATGTTGGTGCGACATATCAAAGGGCTATGACAACTATATTTCATGATATAATCCAAAAAACAATGGAAGACTATGTGGATGACATACTAGCCAAGTAGATGCTTCGTAAAGATCATCAACAAGTATTGGGACCAATCTTTAACAAAATGCAGGAATTCAAGGTTCTTCTAAACCCAAAGAAATGTGCATTCGGTGTCAGAGTAGGAAAGCGTTCATAGTGTCACATAGAGGCATCAAAGTAGACCAAGAGAAATTCAAAGCAATATTGGACATACCTCCACCATCGAACCGGAGGCAACTAAGAGGGTTACAAGGAAGGCTCCAATCAATCAAGCACTTCATAGCTCAGCTAGCACACAAGTGCCACACATTCCAACATCTACTGCACAAAGACATCAAATTCATATGGATAGAGCAATGTGAACAAGCATTCCAAATATTCAAGGACTACCTCCTCAAGTCTCCTATATTGGTGCCACAAGTCCAAGGTAGACCATTGCTTCTATATATCTCAGCAATAGAGTTAGCATTAGGTGTACTCTTGGCACAACATGATGACACATGTAAAGAAAGGGAAATCTACTATCCAAGAAAAACATTGGTTGGATATGAGCTCAACTATATGCCAATTGAAATGTCATGCCTTGCAGTTGTCTTCGCTTCCCAGAAGCTGAGACATTATATGTTGAGTCACCAAACAAAGTTGATCGCACACATTGATACTTTAAAGTACCTCCTAAAAAAAATAGTGCTCACTAGATGACTTGCGAAGTAGGTATTGATCTTAAGTGAGTTTGACATTGAGTACATAGATAGAAAGGCCACCAAAGGGCAAGTGATCATGGATCAACTAGTAGAGGCACCTATTTAGGACCATCAATATATTATTTTTGACTTTCCTGATGAATCTATTATGAAACTACAACCAACGATCGAGGTATGACAACTCTATTTTGATGGGTCATGCATGAACCATGGTGCGGAGGAAGGGATAGTGCTTATCACTCCATATCATGATACAATTCCAAAGTCTTTTAGACTCAACTTCCCATGCACAAACAACATAGAAAAATATGAAGCATTGGTCATTGGTATAAAGATAGCAATTCAATGAAGAATCAAGAACCTTAAGGTCTTTGGAGACTCACAGTTGGTCATTAGTCAAGTCAAACAATGATTATACGACCAAAGATGAGAAGCTCATACCATACAGAGCATAGATGGAAACACTATGCACCAAGTTCCATTACACCTTCTTCAAGCAAGTCCCACAAGCACAAAACAAAGCTACAAATGCGATGGCTACCATAGCATCATTGATTGATATGACAGGCAACAAATCAAGATTCTAGTTTCTAATAGAGCAACTCTTGGTGCCATCACATCAAGAATCCATCACAGAATCAACATGCATCCTTGTTGGTCCTAAAAACCCATGGTACCAAGATGTCTAAAACTACCTCCAAAATAGTGTCTTACCTCCCAACTTGTCTAGGAACTAGAGAAAGTCCCTCATCCACTAAGCCTCTAGGTATACCATCCTCTCAACTAATTTATATAGATGAAGTCTAGATGGAACACTACTATGATGTCTCACTTCCATGAAATCCCAGAGAGCTCTGTATGAGGTACATGAAGGAATTTTTGGAACCCATAAAGGTGGCAACAAATTAGCTAAGAAGATCATCCGTATAGGATACTATTGGCCCACAATAGAGACAAATGCACACAAACATGTACAAAGGTGTAGATAGTGTCAGATTCATGGAGACCTCATCCATGCACAAGCCTAGGAACTAAATCCTATCACATCACCATTGCCATTTTCCATGTGGGGATTTGACCTAGTGGGAAAAATTACACTTTCTTCCGCAAATGGACACAAATACATTATAGAAGCAACAAAGTAATTCACTAAGTGGGTGGAATAAATTCCTCTCACTTACATAACTGGAAAGCAAATAGCAATGTTCATACTTAACCACATTATTTGTCGATACGGGACCCCTCAAACTATCCTGACAGATCATGGTACACCTTTCCAAAACAAGGATGTTGAAGAGCTATGCGTACAATTCCATATCAAGCAAGGGTTCTCCTCATTTTATTATCCTCAAGGGAATAGCCAAGCTGAAGCTACAAACAAGACAATCTTGAAAATCTTGAAGAAAAGAGTGAACAAATTAGGGCGAGATTGGCATTTACAACTTAGTCCCGCATTATGGGCATACAAAACTAGTGTGAGAACACCTACAAGAGCCACTCCTTTCTCCCTAGTCTATGGATCAGAGGTGGTATTACCCCTTAAAGTGGAAATCCTATCCCTAAGGATATCTTTGAAGAACCTGATTATAGATGAAGACTACAGAGTAGCAAGGCTCAGTGAACCGGAGTTACTAGATGAAAGAAGAAAACATGCCTTCAACCACTTACAAGGCTATCATAATCACCTTAGAAGAAACTATCACAAGAAGGTGAAGCCATGAACATTTGAGGTAGGAGACCTTTTCCTCATGGAAAATCAAAAGAACCAAGCATAAAGAGTCAAAACCAGAAAGTTTGAGCCTAACTGGCTAGGCCCATTTGTCATTATCAGCTCTACTAAGAGTGGGGTATTCATACTAGCGACACCAGAAGGAGATCAGCTCCCAGGATACATAAAAAACATACACCTTAAAAGGTTCTACCCTTGAGGTCTCTATGGTTAAGGCACCTATCTACATATCCAGAAAATACCAAAAAAATTAGAAAATACAAAATGTTACCTTGGTGAAAACCTGGAAAACACGCGCCTTGGCGACAATAAAAAAATAAAAAAACCAAAAAGTAAAGAGACAAAATCTCTCTCTCAATGAAAACCTAGAAATCAGGTGCTATTGAGTAGGTGCCTTGGTGAAAACCTGGCAAACAAGTGCCAAGTGTTCAAATTCAGCTTCACCATCAATGAACTCCAAGATCAAAATCTTGACCACACTTCAAATGCAAGACTGACTACCCAAGCTATATCCAGAAGCACACTCCCCTCTGAGCACCAAGCACTTACCCATGGCTATTACTAGTCCACCAGACTAGGGGCGATTCTAAATGTCTGGAGAAAATCCAAAAAAAAAATCAGAAAACTCATCAAAATTCCTAAAAAGATCAAAATGTTTTGAGAAAATAAATATTCATAAAAAAACATTCAAAAAATTGCAAAATCCCAAGAAATAAAGCCAACTCAGTTATCAAGAGAGCAAAGGGTGATCATGCCCAGTCAATTAATGTCACAATCATGAGCTTTGCGAATAAGCATTGGACTCATCTGACATAACTTTATCAATCTATCAAATCAATTAGCAAGCAACTGGCGACCAGGCCAATCTATCAAATGTCACAATCATGAGCTTTGCGAACCAGCATGGGGCCCATCTAACACAACTTGATCAGCTACCAACATGATCATAATCAATCAATCAAATCATATCAATAATCTTACATGGTGATGGACACGCTCAAACCAGACAGGTTAGTCCTATATGAGTAATCTATTACTGAAACCAGACACACTCAAGCAATCAAGCCAATCAAGCCTATCAAAAGAGTTGAGCCAATCAATAGAATCCAACTGCATCGAGGAACCTTCCAAAAAATGTTGACTAGGTCAGTCAGTCAGTCAAATGTCAATCTATATTTCAAGGTTATGTTCTTATGCTACTCCAGGATCCACCATGTGAGGAAAGTAGCTATAATAGATCATGACTTATTTTCTTTGATTGATGTCTATTGAATGTTCACTTTGATTTTAGGGCTATGATGATTTAGGATAAATACGGTAGGCACTATCACTTATTTGGCAGTTGCGCAATTCCATGATCTGAGCTTAACCTTGGGAAATAATTGGACATTCCTTCTCTTTTATTTGCTTGTTTGGTTTATAGAATCAAGAGCTCGCAATGCTATTCAAATGGACTCTGAGTGCATTGGAGTTCTATCTTGGTTTCTATGGACTTTTTTTTATTTTGCAATCAAGAGCTCGCGATGCTATCTAGATGGACTCTAGGGGAATAGGAGTTCTATCTTGTTTGCTTTGGCTTTCCCTTTTCAGAATTAAGAGCTCACGATGTTATCTAGATGGACTCTGGGTGCATAGGAGTTCTATCTTGGTTTCTTTGTTTCAGTTTACTTAGAGGACAAAGCGGTATCCAGATGGTCAATATTTGGGTGCTTTTGGCTCTCTTTCTTTTCAAAGAGGGAACATAGCTAAACCTATATGGTCAATATTTGGGTGCACTAAGTTCTCTTTCTATTCAATTTCTATACTCCTTCCACTTATCAAGAGGTTGTGGTGGTATCCAGGTGGTATGTGATCTGGATGCATTAGATGCTCTTTAGAATTTTAGAAAATACAAAAAAAATATGCAATGAGGACAAATATTGGAAACAGGGGCAACAACTTGGGATACTCATCATTTCTATCAAATCATATCTATCAAAAAAGAAAAAATTTCTTTTCTATCAATCAATCCTAGAGACCACATTCCAAACTAACTTCCTTCTAACTAACACATGCATTACTCAAAAATTTTGTGCATGGTAGATTGCATTCATTTATTGCATAAGAAAAATCCAAAACATGTGCATAGTAGATCATATAATCAACGCATCCATCATCAATAACATCATACCTAACATAGGAATGCATTCATCATCATCATATAGTGATTCACTTTTTCAACAAATTAATGCTCATCTGATGCATTTTCTATGCTTAATTTGTTCAGGGGGCATATAGTCCACTTGCTATCTCTGGGAAAAGCTAGGGCAGGATCAAATCTGAAAAATTCTTTGACACACTGCGACAAGTCACATGGCATCAAAGAGGGGCAAATGTAGACACCCGAAAATGGACAGGCTTGCGACTTTACATTAAAAAAATAATTTTCATCTATTAATTAATGGTTTTTAATTATTAATTAATCATCTATTTTCCTCTAAATTCATTCCCCAAATCATCTAATCAAATTCCCAAAATTAATTAAATAATTAATTTTATTTAATTAATTAACCTTAATTGATTAATTACCATTAATCAATTAATTAAACTCAATTTCCTATAGTTTAAATTCAAATATTTAAACTTACTAATTAAATTCTTCAAATTAAATTAATTTAATTTCATTCAATAAAGCGATTCTAAATAAAAAAGAATTCAATTATCTCACATGTTGAAAACTTTAATTAAATAAATGAATTAAATATTCATTTATCTTCAAAGAGATAACTCCAATCAGATCACATGTGTTACTCCACCCATCTCTTCAGTCCACATGGGTAACTTCACCCACCCACCAGTCCACATGGGTAACTTCACCCACCTCTTCAGTTCAAAAAGGTAACTCACAATTAGCTCTTTAGTCAACCAAACTTTGTCTCCTCTTTACAAATTGAAGAGGTGGAGTTTACTGATGGCTTCTCCAGTTCCCTTTGATCTCAACCGTTCATCTCCCTATCTCTGGGATTGATCTCAACCGTTCATTTCACCACAATTCCTATATAATAAACCCTTAATAACCATTTGAAGGATCCAAATTTCAAGCTCTCATGCGCCATTACTATGTCAATTTGGTTCTAGCATTCAAGCCATCTTGTGATCACACACCCATTTAAATTAGCAAATTATTGACACTTCTCAAGTCATAGACGCTTCCCACACCAATACTGAGCATCAAGAACATCATTTCAGAAGGAGTAGAGAGAAGCTTCAAGTGCTTCGGGGTTTGCATTCATTTGTTTTCCTTTCTTGTACTTGTACATTTTATTGGTTATGTTTCAATTTATTTATTTTATTAGTCTTTGTGTATTGAATTTATATCATTGTAAAGCCTTTGCTACTAACCCTCACCTTTGGAAAGCTTGGAAACCATGAATCACGAAAAGGAGGCATACACGAAGAACGAAAGATTTGAGTCAAAACTAATCTAAATTCTCACTAAACATGCCTATTAGCTCTAAAAAGTGTGATAATAACAATGCATAATATCAAAACTACAATGCAATATGGGTTTTCAATTAATCTAAACAACATAACAATGCTTTTCAATCTAAAAATTAAGGGCCTCGTTCTATTTATAGAAAAAATGAGGAGAGAGAGGGGGGACAAGGGTCATTAATGGAGGTGTAAAAACCATTAATGAGGTGTAAGAGGCATTAATGCCAAAGGCATTGTTGAGGCATGGGCTTGAGGAATCTCCATTAATAATGCATCAATGAGAGTAATTAAGAGGCATGGTGAGGGTGTAAGAAGCATGGGTGGGGGTTTAGAGTCAAGCTTGAGAAAGTTGACTTTCCCAAGTGGGTTGGATTCCTAGTCACAAAGTTAGGAATGTGACGACATTAGGAAGTGGGTTAGGATAGGATTAAGATTAGGATTAGGCTTAGCATGGGGGAATAGGTTGGGATGGGTTTGAACCCAGGGTTAAGGTGATTGGGATAGGATAGGCTAGGGTTAAGGGGAATATTAATGAAATGAATTATAATTAATATATTCATTCAAAAATAGAAAAATTAATTATTTAAGACTTTTATTGCTTTAGATAATTAATTAGGACTATAGCTAATTAATTAGATTAATTTAGGCTAGAAGTGTTAGTAATAACTGAGGGGGGGGGGGGGGGAATCGGTGGNGTGAATCGGTGGCTTCAAAATTAACTGCCAATCAATAAACCTCAGATTATTATGTCCCTACAATATGCATGTCATGAAATACTAATAATGATTAATTGTCTGTTAGTTTTCTCTGTCAATCCTTATTTTTTCTTGATTACCGATAAGAAGGATAACTATTTACCAAAACTTAGTAAATAAGCAGAGAATACCGATCAATCTAGATTTAGCTATGTAAGATACAAAATAGTAAAGAAATGAATCATACAAACATAACACATCAATTTTTAATGTGGAAACCCTGTTAAGGGAAAAACTAATGGGATCGGTACCCCAAATTTTCACTCTTCTGAAGTGAGCCCTATTAGGAGCCAACCCTGTTAAAGGTTACAAGCACACTATTAAGTGCGACCTTGTTAGAGGATTTTATACATAGAGGTTGTCACTTAGTATCAGGCATTTATTGCTACCATCCTTGAATCAGCCTACTTCTTAGACTGTCAATAGGTATCGGGCAAGTCCAATGCTACTTTCATGAATCAACCTTTTTGGCACTCCTTGAGATGTAGCTCAATATATAGAATATTGTTAAGTCTTGTTCAGTTAAGAGACTTGATGCTTGAATGGTTAAACTGAAACACTATGACCTATTCATATTGCAACTTTGAATTGGATATTTTCAGATCTATTTAAGTACATTACCTCTCTAACCAATGTATCAATTCAATCCTTTTGCTCTATACTTTCTACTTTGTGACGCAGTGCTCACTGTTCATCGGTGTCTGCAGAATTCCTTAGCTCTTCCTTCATCTTGTTTGATCAGGACTACATGAAGTTGTTCTTCATTATTTTTTCTTCAGCATCCTCTTTCTATTCAATCTCCTTAATGCCATCCATAAATCAATTAAGCTTGTCTCTTATATAGACATGATATTCATTGTTTCTTGATTCTTAATTCTTAGCGTGAAAATCAATCTAGCCAATTACATTTAAAGCATAACTCCTAATTTGTCTCGTAGATATCTTCTTGGCAATTGTACAAATCATCTTTAAATCAATCACTTATCTTTGGTCGAATAAAAAAAAGTAGACAACCAATTAAGTCTATTTTTAGCTCTTCCAGCTAGATATTTTGTCATTTTTTGAACTTTCTGTTCTGTCGGTCACCACTATAGTTAGGTGTCAGTGAAAAATGATAGTTTCATCAGTGAGACTCTAGTTAGCTTCATGATCTCCATCCATCAGGCATCATTGGAATTTTAATTTCCAGGAAACCTTCTAACTTTTCTTATCGGGAGTCACTGTGGCTTTCCTTCATTGGGCAACACTATGCTTCTGATCGTCAAGTATCACTGTGACTATTCTTCTTTTCTTTGACTGTCGGTGTGCACTCCATCAATGTTGTTTGTCACTTAGTGAATACTTGACTTTTATACATTGCTGAAAGCATAACCTTTGTTCCTTTGATTCTCTGAAGTATTTGGCATTATTTACACGACCATACAGATGATGTCAAGTTGACATCAATGACAATACAATACATTAATTCATTTAATGCCTTGCATTATCTTCAACTTAACATTGTCAAACATTCAATTAGTTACATGTCATCAATCTCTCCCTTTGCAATTGATGGAAACATACTATATTATCACACTATACTATTTCTAATACAATATGAAATACAACAGTTGAGATTCATCAAACTACCAATCTTTTTTTTTTGATAACCGATAAATGTCTAACCATCGGTAAGCTCTTTTTTAGCTTAGATTTGATTATTGTAGCTCTCTATATTCTTACGTGTTGTGTTCCCTCCTTGTTTCAATTTCTCTCCCTTTACCATTCTTTCTCTTTTGATGTCTTTTTCTCTTGTCAGCAACTCTCCCTTTATATTATCTTTCCATACAATTGCTCTCCCTAAGGATATAATCTCTCCCTGTTGAAGTTTATGTGATAATGGATAATCTGTTTCCCTTTCTAGAAAGATTTGATAATATGGATAATTTCTCTCCCTTTGACAATAATTCCAAACAAATATTTGACATTCATGTCAAAAAATCATTTTTTCTCCATCCATAATATATTCCTTGAATTTCCCTTATCCATTAGCAATATGTCAATATGATCTGGTGCTCGGTGCTGATATATACCTTTCTGTATATAGATGTAGCTTTGAAGTTCATATCTTTGTTGGCATCAACATTACTGATATTCTAATAATATGTAGCTTGATGCAGCCTTCTAGTCATTTTACTGACTGGTAGACAAGGGTTTGACCCCTAGTCTCTTTCTCAAGTACTCAAATGCATCCTTGGGTAGTGGCTTGGTGAAGATATCAACTAATTGTTCTTTGGATTACACATACTGAAGTGTCACTTCCTTTTCTTGAACTTGTTCTCTCAAATAATGATACTTGATGGCAATGTGTTTAGTCTTAGCATGCATGACTGGATTCTTGGAAATGTTTATTGCACTAGTGTTATCACAATAGATAATTACTGGTTCTAAGATCTTCATATGCATACCTTCTAGTAACTGTTTGATCCATGCAATATTTGAGCAATTTGGAGTAGCAGCAACATACTCTACTTCTATAGTAGACTGAGAGATGCATCCTTTCTTCTTGCTAATTCATGTGACAAGTCCGTCACCCATAAAGAATGCTCCTCCAGTTGTGCTCTTCCTATCATCAAGATTTTCAGCCCAATCAGCATCGGTAAACACCTTAATTTCAAATTTGCCTTCTCTTCTATACCACAATCAATATTCCTCAATATTCTTTAGATATCTTAAAATCCTTTTCACAGCAGTCATATGTGATTCCCCGGGGTTAGCAGAAAATCTAGCAACAATTCCTACTACATGTGCAATATCTATTCTAGTGTGTACAACATACATGAGTTTTCCAATCATTGATATGTACAAAGTCTGATTTACCTCTGTTTTCTTTTCCTCCTTTGTCAACTTACATCCATTAGCCATCGGTGTTCCAACTAGTTTGGAATATTCCATCTTGAATATTTTCAGGACCTCTTTAATGTATTTAGACTGTGCAATGAAAATAACTTCACTTTGTTGAATGATCTATAGACCAAGAAAGAACTTGGTCTCTCCAAACATAGACATCTCAAACTCTTTTCTCATCTCATTAGAAAATGATTTGCATAGCATATAATTACCTCCAAATATGATGTCATCAACAAATATCTCAGCAATCAAAGTGCTAGCATCAGTATCTTCCTTCAACTAAAGATTACTGTTTTCACTAGTCCTTACAAATCCAATACTTATAAGATAGGAATGAAGTTGTTCATACCAGTCTCTAGGAGCTTGTTTTAATCCATACAAGGCTTTATGAAGTCTACATACCTTGTTTCTCTTGTCTAGATCTACAAACCCTTCTGGTTTCTCAATTTATACCTCTTCTTCAAGTATTCCATTTAGGAATGCTGACTTGACATTCATCTGGTATACCTTGAATCCTTTGAATGCAGCATAAGCAAGTAGTATTCTTACACCTTCTAGCCTAGCAATGGGTGCAAAGGTTTCTCTATAGTCAATACCTTCCTCTTGTGCATACCCCTTACATACTAGTCTCGCTTTATTTCTTGTGACTTCTCCATTCTCATTCATCTTATTCCTGAATATCCATTTAGTACCGATGACATTCTTGTCATCTAGTTTTGGCACAAGTGACCATGTCTTCTTCTTTTCAATCTTCTCAATCTCATCATTCATATCACTTATCCATTCTTCATTATCAAGTGCAACATTGACAAATTTTGGCTCAACCTCACAAAGTAAATAACTTGAGTTTAAAGACTTACTTCTTGTTCTTGTACCAACTTTCTTATCTCCTATGGTTTGCATCTCTGGATGGTTCCTTCTTGCATATCTTGCAAGTACATGTTCAAATCTTTGTCTATTAGCTTGATCATCATTTTGTCCTTCATTCTGTTCTTCATCACCTTGCACATTATTTTGATCATTATCTTGACCGTCGGTATTTTTAGCCTGACCGTCAGTTATAACATTCTATTTCTTGGGAATTAAGCATTGTTTCTCAGGTAGAGTGTTGGGTTCTTCATAGTATACAAACTTTTTGTAGTCCTCTAGTTCTTTTGTGCTTTCCAGCTCATTCTTTTCTGCAAATTCATCTATATTTACATTTTCACTTTCAATGATTTTGTTAGAGGCCTTAATAAGACATTTATAAGCCTTGCTTTTGGCAGAATACCCTAGAAAGATACCTTCATCACTCTTAGCATCAAGATTTCCATTTCTATCATCCTTTAAGATATAAAATTGACTACCAAAGATTTTGAAGTAACTTACATTGAGTGTTTTACCATACCATAGATCATAGGGTGTCTTCTTTGTGTCCTTCTTCAACTGTACTTTGTTTAATGTGTAGAAAACAGTACTGACAGCTTCCCTCCAGAAGATTTGGGTGATGCATTTTTCTATCATCAGTGTTCTAGCACAATTAATTATGGATATGTTCCTTCTCTTAGCAATCCCATTTTGATATGGTGTCCTTGGTGCAGAAACCTATCTTTTTATACCATGCTCATTACATAAATTAGTGAATTCATCTGATATAAACTCTCCTCCTCTATTTGATCTCAAGAATTTCAAATCCTTACCACTTTGTTTCTCTACCATAGCCTTATACCATTTAAACATCAGTGTTCTAGCACAATTAATTATGGATATGTTCCTTCTCTTAGCAATCCCATTTTGATATGGTGTCCTTGGTGCAGAAACCTATCTTTTTATACCATGCTCATTACAGAAATTAGTGAATTCATCTGATATAAACTCTCCTCCTCTATCTGATCTCAAGAATTTCAAATCCTTACCACTTTGTTTCTCTACCATAGCCTTATACCATTTAAACATCTTGAATGCTTCAGATTTATCTTTTAGAAATATAATTGTCATCATTCTAGAGTAATCATCAACAAAGAGAATAAAATATCTATCTCCATAATAACTCTTTGTCCTCATTGGTCCACATAGATTAGTATGGACTAGTTCTAGAATATAATCAGATGTATGGGTTTTACTTTTAAAACTAGACTTTGTCATTTTACCTTTTTGATAATTCTTGCACATGATGCTGTCAGGCTTTGTCATCGTCGGTAATCCTCTTACATTTCTCCTTCTGCTTGTTTTCATTATGTTTACAAAATTCACATGACACAATCTTTTGTGCCATAACCATATGTCCTCATTTTTAGTCATTAAGAAAGTGGTGTTAGTATCATTCAGATAGAATAAGTTACCTTTTGTCTGTTCACCGCTACCAATCAATCTTCCTGATTCATTGAAGATCTTTGCCTTCTTATTCTCAAATGCTACTCTGTGACTTGAATTATTCAGTTGAGAAAAACTCAATAGATTATAATTCAATCCTTTTACCCAATAACTATTTTCACATTTAATCAGGTTATTCAACATTATAGTTCCTTTACCTTCAACTGGATAAGTTGTATCATTACCCATTCTTACTGTACCACCATTATAATATTCAAAAGTGTTAAAATTTTCTTTGTCATCGGTCATGTGGTGAGTGTAGCCACTATCTATAATTCAGATGTCATTTTTGCTAACCTTAGATATGAGTGCAAATTCTACATACCTTTCATCTTCATCTGAAACATCTTTCACAGCCACAAACACCATCTTGATGTCTTCATCAGGTTCGGTGTCATTATCTTCATCTTTACAAGTAGCTAGGTAGCTGGCTTTCTTGCCTTTGTCCTTGTAGTCTTGGGTATCTCTTCTTTCTAATTGTTAGACTTCTGTAATCCTTTTTATCACCTTTTTCATATTTCTTCTCAAAAGATCTATCATTAACTCTATCATCTTTTCTTCTGTTAGGACATCTTGCAGTAAAGTATCTAATCTATTTACAATTAAAGAATACAAGTGGTAACTTGCCTTTGTATTTACCTTTTCCTCTCTGCATTCTTCTAGGCATAAGTGCTTCTATTTCATCTAGATCTTCTTCTTCACTTTCACTTTCACTATCTCTTTTAGATGTGTGTTTATGACTTGATTTTCTTATTCTCATAGAAGACTTAAATGCAGACTCTAAGTTTGGTAAGACACTATTATCAAAGTTATTTATCTCAAATGAAATTAGTCTACCAATCAAACTATCAAGAGTAACTATATTGTTTGCGACTGCTCTCATTTCTTGAATGGCAGAAACTCTAATAGCATATATAGGCAGTAAGGTTCTTGAGATTTTACTTACCACTATCTCCTCTTCAAGTGTACCTCCAACTCCTCGTATAGCGTTGGCTACTTCTTTGATTCTTGTGCTACACTGTGTGATGTTTTCTCCTTCTTTCATTCTCAGATCGTCAAAATTTCCTCTAAGGCTTTCTGCCTTGGCTCTCAGAACATTTGTATCACCTCCATGTACAAGCTTCAGTTTGTCCCACATCCTCTTTGCAGTTTTGCAATCTTTGACATCTTCAAATTCAGCATCAGAGAGTGAGGAAGAAAGATCTATGACCATGCAATTGTGCTCATGCTTCTCTCTCAATTGATCTACTATCAATACTCCTGTGGGAAACACATATTTAGTATCTAGGAATTGAGTAACATCATTACCAATACCTGATAAGTGGATTCTTATCCTAATTTTCCATGAAGCAAAGTTGTCTTTGTTCAACTTGGGCACATCTCATTTGTTCATCTTGTGATCTTGACTTAGGTATTGAAACCTTCATTTCTAAGCACACAAGCTTTGATACCAATTGTTAGTAATAACTTAGAGGGGGGGGGGGGGATGAATCATTGGCTTCAAAATTTATCCTTCAAAATTAACCACCAATCAATAAAATTCAAATTATTATGTCCTTCCAAGATGCATGCCATGAAATACTAATAATGATTAACTCTCTATTGGTTTTCTCTATCAATCCTTATTCTTTCTTGATTACCAATAAGCAGTATAACTATTTACCGAAACTCAGTAAATAAGCAGAGTATACCAATCAATCCAGAGTTAGCTATGTAAGATAAAAAATAGTAAAGAAATGAATCATACATACATAACACATAAATTTTTAACATGGAAACCCTGTTAAGGGGAAAACCACTGGGACCGGTACCCAAATTTTCACTCTTCTAAAGTGAGCCCTGTTAGGAGCCAACCCTGGTAAAGGTTACAAACACACTGTTAAGTGCGACCTTGTTAGAGGATTTTATACATAGAGGTTGTCACTTAGTATCAGGCATCTATTGCTACCATACTTGAATCATCCTCCTTCTTAGACTGTCAATAGGTATAAGGAAATTCCAATGCTACTTTCATGAATCAACCTTTTTTGCACTCCTTGAGATGTACCTCAATATATAAAAGAATGTTAAGTACTACTCGGTTAAGAGACTTGATGCTTGAATGGTTAAACTAAAAAACTATGAACTATTCATATTGCAACTTTGAATTGCAGATTTTTAGATCTATTTAAGTACATTACCTCTTTGACTAATGTATCAAATCAATCCTTTTGCTCCATACTTTCTGCTATGTGATGCTATGCTCACTGTTCATCGGTATCTACAAAATTCCTTAGCTCTTCCTTTAGCTTGTTTGATTAGGACTGCATGAAGTTGTTCTTCATTAGTTTCTCTTTAGCATCCTCTTTCTATTCACTCCCCTTAATCCCATCTGTAAATGAATTAAGCTTGTCTCTTGTATAGATATGATATTCATTGTTTCTTTATTCTTGATTCTTGATTCTTGGCATGAAAAAATTTAGCCAATTAGATTTAAAGCATAACTCCTGATTTGTCTCATAGATATCTTCTTGCCAACTATACAAATAAGCTTTAAATCAATCACTTATATCTGGTCGAATAAAACAAAGTAGACAACCAGTTAATTCTATCATCACTATAGTTAGTTGTTGGTGACAATTGACAGTTTCGTCAGTGAGACTCCAGTTAGCTTCATGATCTCTGTCCGTCGGGAATCATTGAAATTTTACTCATCCGACAAACTTCTAACTTTTCTTTTTGGGCATCACTGTGGCTTTTCTTCATCGGGCAACACTTTTCTTCTGATCCTAGCAACCAAGTGCTAGTTTATGCTGTAGAGATATGCAGAATAGGTCAAACATGCAGATCTGGGTAGGTGTGCACTTTAGTTGATCCACTATGCTCGGTTGTGGGTCTTAGGTTGCATTAGGATTAGCAGATGTAGTAGATGAGGAGGGTACTCCTTGTAAGACAACTCTGGAATGACACATGGTTACAACACAATTATTACCTTGGTCTTTGATAGTGATCCTAGCCACATGGATATCTGAAGGATTGAGGCAATTGATAATGTTATCATTGTTGGCATATGTATAGTTGACCTATTTAAGTACATTACCTCTCAGAAAAATGTATGAATTCAATCCTTTTGTGCTCCATACTTTCTTCTCTATGATGCTTTGCTTCACTGTTTGTCGGTGTTTGTAGAATTCCTTAGCTCTTCCTTAAACTTGTTTGATCAGGACCGCATGAATTTGTTCTTCATCAGTTTCTCTTCAGCATCCTCTTTCTATTCACTCACCTTAATCCCATCCATAAATGAATTAAGCTTGTCACTTATATAGACATGATATTCATTGTTTCAAGAATCAAGAAACAATGAATATCATGTCTATATAAGAGACAAGCTTAATTCATTTACAGATGGGATGAGACTCCAGTTAGCTTCGTGATCTCTGTTCGTCGGGCATCATTGGAATTTACTCACTGGGAAACCTTCTGACTTTATTTTTTGGGCATCACTATGGATTTGCTTCATTAGGCAACACTATGCTTCTGATTTTCAGGTATCACTATGATTGTTCTTCTTTGCTCTGACTGTCGGTGTGCCCTCTATCGGTGTTGTTTGTCACTTAGTGAATACTTGACTTTTATGCATTGCTGAAAGCATAACCTTTGTTCCTTTGATTCTCTGAAGTCTTTGACATTAATTTAGGCTAGAAAATAGGCTTTTGCAAGTGATTTAGATATAATATGGATTTATTTAATTCCTTTTTAAATTAATTACCTTAGCCAGGTTTGATTTGAAATGATTTGAATTAAAATTGATTGATTTTGATTGGCTAAGGTCATTAATAAAATTTAGTGATTGAATAACTTAGGAGATTAAATCTAATTGAAATGAATTATGCTAGCCGATTGAAGAGTTGTCTAGACATAATTGGGGGTATGATCACACTTAGGGAAAATAGGGTCTATAGTCAGAGCAGACCAAATCTAGGTGGTTACAATTTCATTTATTATTACATATCCTATTATAATATATCTAATATTTATTAAATAATGGTTTCTATTATTTATTATATATTTAAAATATTATATATATTAATAAATGAAATAATGGAAAGATAATTTTCATGATTAGTTTATTGTAATTAATATTAATTAAGTGATAATTCTATATATCACTTAATTAAATATTAAATTTTACATGCAAATTTAAGGTTTCTTGGCACTTGAGTTTGTTTCATGGAGTTCTTATTGCATGGAGGGAGGCATTTTTTTGCAAGGAGGAGATTTCATTTTCTTCAGAAGTGATGGGTAGTTAGGCTCTAGTTGACAGTTCAGTTCATGTACATATGCAGTTGGAGGGTTTTGACACTATTATCATGTAGATTTCAAGAGTTATGCCTTCCTTTATGCATGATTTTTAGAGGCATCCAAGATTGAGCTCTATGGTGGGGATTTTGGAGTGACATATGAGTTTTTAGGTTATTTTGGGCTAACCTTCTTATAAGGTTAATGTCTTAAAGTTTTATCTCATTATTTATTCTTGCTCACTTTTTGCACATGGAAGAGAGGAGGTATATTGATTGTGACTCGTTATTTTCATACTTGTATCAGTGAGATTACTTGTATTTTGATATAGTATATATTGATCCTTCTCCTATTGGGTGTATTTTGGTATTGAGATTTGTGGATTGAATCTAATTTCTGTGGTTTTTGCAAAACCCTCTAATTGATTACAACTAGGAAATCAATCTTTTGCATGTTATTATTATTATTCCAATTGCATATTAAGTTTATTGGGTTTGAATGTTTCATATTGTGGAAATCATCTTCCCTATCTAAGAAATTGTTGCTTATCCTTTATCTAGTTGGGTTAGTGGGTTTGAGTTGTGAACAAAGATAATATTTTTTTAGAAATATTGTGAATCACCAAGTTGGTAGGGTTTGGGAATACATATTTTGCTGCATCACCCATTTAGTTATAGATTTCAGATTTTTGCATATCTTTCTATATCTTTTTCCTGGAAAAGATATTTTTAGGTGATCAACATGGGAATTCAGTCCACAATCTAGAGATTGACTTTCATTATAGGTACACCCACATACCTGGGAGTCTTTCCATGTTTCATAGGATTTCTCAGTTTCATACTTAAACATGTTGGGTGCAATCCTTTATGACAAAAATAACATAAGGCCACTACGATCATATGGAATGAGCACATGCTCCCCATATATATGATCTCTTATCATATCCTGCATAACAATCATGTGACTACAACAAATACATATCAATGACTATAATTAGTGAAATTTCATGTATACCCTTACTATGATACTTTAGTAACTTTTTCAACAACATTGAAACCCTGTACATTCTTGTATGGAAAGATAAATGTAGAAGAAAGAAAAGTGAATGTCCATCATAAAGATAATATGTACTACCAAATTTCAGTACATGAATATCAAGCTCATCATCTAGAAAAAATTGGGGATAAAAATACGCATGAACTACTCCCCCGGTAAACTATTATCTTTTAAAAAATAGGAGACTTTAAATAGGAAATACCAAGCACTTTGTTCTCAAATAGTACTTCTACTTTTCAAATTAACCTCTAACAATAATATATTTCCTAATGGTATATGCACAAAAATGGGGGACCAAAAAGGTGGCAAATTCATTTTTGGTCCCCAAAAGCACATAGAGCATGTGGGCTATAGTGCGTATGTGTTATAGAGTGCATGTGTTATGGAATGGATTTCCAAAGCCTTAGGCTTGGGAAATTCAAACCATAGCGTGTGTACTCTATATCACGTGTGTGCTCTATAATGCGCACTCGCTATTAGGTTTTATATAAAGTTTGGACAGCCACAAAAGTGGCTCAATTTACTCCTTCAAACCCACGGCCCAGCAAAGAGACTAGCTCTAGAGTGTGTACACATTACATTTTGGGTGTTTGCTTCATCAAATCTAGACTAAAAATGGCTCCACTACAACATCAAGGTCAAACCTGAAGAAGAGGTAAGTTATTCTACAACCTATGCCTCTTATTTGTATTGAAATTTAAGTTTAATTTTTAGTTTTCAATCAAATTTAATTGTCAAAGTTTATTTTCTTAAATTCTTGGTTTAATTAATATCGAGGTCAAGCTCGCCCCAGAGTCGAGCTCATTTAAAATAGATTTTGTTTCAATTTCCAAGAAGGAATGATCTCCCCAAAGAAAAACCTCAACCAAACCTCCATCTTCTCCTCATGAACAAATGATTGTTGAAAATAACCAAGAAAATGAACCCCAACTGCCTCCACCAATTGAGAAACCTCATCCTAGAACACATGAAACATTGATTAACTAAATAGACCGAGGGAAAACATAAATATAATCTCTAATTAGGAGGTTAAAAGATTCTATTGATAAAAATCTTGGAAGGGAAACACTTTCAAAATCATTTGAATTAATCTTGACCCACGTAGGTTCAGTTACTGGGAAAATTAACGAGTCACTGGAGGAAGAAAAAATTGCTGCTGCAGTAATCTGTCCGCCAAGCGAGATGGTGGTTTGAGGACTGCGGGATATTCTTGCATGCCACTGCTAGAGGGGTAGAGAGGAGAATTTTGAGTTTTGTAATATTATTAGTGTTTTTTGTAAAGTACACAAATTTGGAGTTTGTTTTCTTGGCTTTGATGGTTGTGAATGGGGTTTCCAAGAGTCTCATTCTTGTTGGAGCCTCGACTGGTGGTGGATCTTCTCTCGGGGTGAGTTCACAGGCGAAGGAGACATTTTATGGTGGAGAGAGCTCAAAGTTGAATAAAGTTAATGGCTGCCTTCCATGTAGCCAAGATCGGTCTGTGCTGGTTATCCCTCTGGAGAGAGTTATGGAAGATGTGGACTATTTGGCCAAACATGCATTGATATGAAAGTTTCTAGGTATCTAGATTTTCCTGTTAGCTCTGGAAGCCTGGATTCACCGTTCATGGCAGGTGGAAGGTGATATGGATATTATGTTGGCTGGTAATAGCTACTTTTTGGTGGCTTTCTCTTTCATGTCAGATCAAGACTGGGTCTTTGAGGGAGGCCCATATTTTTATGACTATGTAGGACTTTTCATCAAACCCTAGCATACGGGGTTCAATTTTGCTGGGGATCTCCCTTTGAGGGTTCCTGTTTGGGTTTGCCTGCTGTGACTTCCTTTGGAGTTCTGGCGTGAGGATATCCTTTGACATATTTCTACTTTTCTTGGGAAACCGGCTACTATAGCACATCAATCACTAGATAAAAAGGTTATTTCTTATGCCCGTATTTGTGTTGAAATTGATTTAAATAATCCTTTGCTAGATTCTTTGGAAATTTGTCTAGGCTCTTCTTCTTGGATTCAACAACTAGACTTGTTAGTAATAACTGAGAGGGGGGGGGGGGG
>MU224552.1:6119608-6143120 GCA_018584345.1 Thuja plicata
GGGGTGAATCAGTGGCCTCAAAAATTTATCTTTTAAAATTTAATCCACCAATTAATACACCTCAAATTATTAATTCCGTACAAGATGTGTGCCTTGAAATACTTGAAATAATTAACTATCTGTCAGTTTACCTTGTCTGTCCTTATTCTCCTTGATTACCGATAAGCAGTAAAACTCATTTACTGATACTCAGTAAATATGCAGAGTATACCAATCAATCCAAAAATGCATATGTGAAATGTAAAACAATAAAGTAATAAACCATACACACATAACACATAGATTTTAATGTGGAAACCCTGTTAAGGGAAAAAAACCACTGGGATCGGTACCCCAAATTTTCACTTTTCTTAAGTGAGCCCTGTTAGGAGCCAACCCTATTAAAGGTTACAAACACATGGTTATGTGCAACCTTGTAAGAGGATTTTTATACATAGGTTGTCACTTAGTATCTGGCATCTACGCTAACATCCTTGAATCAGTCTTTAGACTGTCAATAGGTTTTATTCTAATCTTACTACCATCCTTGAATCAACCTCCTTTTTAGACTGTCAATAGGCTTTAGGTAAGACCGCTACTAATATCATAACCTTTTTGGTAATATGTTATGATATACCTCAATTATAGAAGACAGTTAAGTCCTCCTCTGTTAAGAGATTTAATGCTTCAATGGTTAAACTGAAACACAATGACCTATTTCTAATGCAACTTTGAATTATAGATATTCAGATCTATTTACATACAATACCTCTCTGATCAATGTATCAATTCAATTCCTTTGTGCTTCACACTTTCTACTTTGTGATGATGTGCTTGTCTGTTCGTTAGTGTCTACAAAATTCTTTATCTCTCCCTTAGCTTTATTGATCAGGACTGTATGAAGTTTATCCTTCACCAGTTTCTCTTCAACATTTTCTTTTAATTCACTCCCCGGTGTATCTGAGTGCATGCAAAAATGAATTATGCTTGTCTCTTATATAGACATGATATTCCTTAATTCTTGATTCTTGATTCTTGGCATGAAAAACAATCCAGCCAATTTGATTTATGACTTTAACTCCTGATTTATCTCATAGTTATCTTCTTTCCAACTGTACAAATCAATTGCTTAACTATGTTTGAATAAAACAAATAAAATAATCAGTTAAGACTATCCTTAAGCTCTTCTAGCTAGATATTTTGTCATTTTCTGATCTCTCTATTCTGTTGGTCAATTCTTCTATTCGTCGTCGGTGACAACTGCCAGTTTTGTCGGTGTAACTTCAGTTAGCTTCAGGATCTCCGTCCATCGGGCATCATTGGATCTTGCTCGATGGGCAACTCTGTTTTAAGATCATTGGGCATCTTGTGATTTTGCTTCATCGGGCAACACTGTCTTCTTCTTGTTGGGTATCACTGTGAATTTATCTCTATCTTTACCGATGGTGTGCACTCCATCGGTGTAGTCTGTCACTTAGTGAATACTTGACTTTTATGCATTGCTGAAAGCATAATCATTGTTCTATTATTTCTCTAAAGTCTTTGGCATTATTTGTATGACCATATAGATGATATCAAGTTGACATCAATGACAATACAAACCATTAACTGATTTATTATTTTTCATCATCTTCAAATTAACATTATCAAACATTCAATCAGTTACATGTTATCAATCTCTCCCTTTGGCATTGATGGAAACATGATATATTATCACACTATACTATTTCTAATACAACATGAAATACAATTGTTGAGATTCATCAAATTACCAAATAGTTTGTTTTGATAACTGATAAAAATGTCTGACCACCGGTAAGCTCTGTGTTAGCTTAGATTTGATTCTTGCAGCTTTACTTGTTTCTTCTTTTGATGTGTTGTGTCCTCTGTTTGTGTCAATTTCTCTCTTTTGACTTTTCTGCTTCTTGATGTCACTATCTTTTATTTGCAAATTTTATAAAAATTCTCTCCCTAAGGATATGATCTCTCCCTATTTGGAGTAACCTGATAATGAATAGTTTCTGATGATAATATGGATACATTCTCTCCCTTTGACAACAATTCCAAACAAATATTTGTCAAATATCTGATATTCTGTCAAACAATTTCTTCTATCCATAATATATTCCTTGAATTTCCCCTATCTATCATCAATATAACAATATGTTATGGTGCTTGGTTCTGATATATACCTTTCTGTATATAGATGTAGCTTTGAAGCTCATTTTCTGCTTGCATCAATAATGAATGATATTCTGATAACATATGGCTGATGCAGCCTTCTATCTTTTTACTGACTGGTAGACATGGGTTTGACCCTTAGTATTTTTCTCAGGTACTCAAATGTATCCTTGGGTAGTGACTTGGTGAAGATATCAGCCAATTGTTCTTTTGATTGCACATATTCAAGTATGACCTCTTTTTCTTAAACTTGTTCTCTTAAATAGTGATACTTGATGGCAATGTGTTTAATCTTTGCATGCATGACTGAATTTTTGGAAATATTTATTGCACTATTGTTATCACAATAGATAATTACTAGTTCTATGATCTTCATATGCATACCTTCCAGCAACTATTTGATCCATGCAATATTTGAGTAGTTTGCAGCAGCAATAACATATTCTACTTTTGTAGTAGATTGAGAGATGCATCCTTGCTTCTTGCTAATCCATGTGACAAGTCTGTCACCCATAAAGAATGCTCCTCCAGTTGTGCTCTTTCGGTCATCAAGATTTCCAGCCCAATCAGTGTCGGTAAACACTTTTAGTTCAAATTTGCCTTCTCTTCTATATCATAAGCCAAATTCCTTAGTATTCTTCAGATATCTTAGAATTCTTTTCACAATAGTTATATGTGATTCCCTGGGGTTACCAGAAAATATAGCAACTATCCCTACTGCATGTGCAATATCTGGTCTGGTGTGTACTACATACATGATTTTTCCTATCATTGATCTGTATAGAGTCTTATTTACCTCTGTTGTCTTTTCTTCCTTTGTTAATTTGCATCCAGTAGCCATCGGTGCTCCAACAGGTTTGACATCTTCCATTTTGAATATTTTCAGGACTTCTTTGATGTATTTGGAATGTGTGATGAAAATACCTTCACTTTGTTGTATGATCTATAGACCAAGAAACAACTTGATCTCTCCAAACATAGATATCTCAAATTCTTTGCTCATTTCATCAGTGAATGATTTGAATAGCATATCATTGCCTCCAAATATGATGTCATCAACAAATATTTCAGCAATCAAAGTGTTAGCATTAGTATCTTCTTTCAAATAAAGATTACTATTTTCACTAGTCCTTATGAATCCAATACTTATTAGATAGGAATGAAGTCATTCATACCAGGCTCTAGGAGCTTGTTTCAGTCCATACAAGGCTTTGTGAAATCTACATACCATGTTCCTCTTGTCTAGATCCATAAACCCTTCTGGTTTCTCAATGTATACCTCTTCTTCAAGTATTCCGTTTAAGAATGTTGACTTGATATCCATTTGATATACTTTGAATCCTTTGTATGTAGCATAAGCAAGTAGAATTCTTACTCCTTCTAGCCTAGCAATGGGTGCAAAGGTTTATCCATATTCTATACCTTCCTCTTGTGCATACCCCTTGCATACTAGTCTTCCTTTGTTCCTTGTGACTTCTCCATTCTCATTCAGTTTGTTCCTAAATATCCTTTTTGTACCAATGACATTCTTGTCCTCTGGTCTTGGCACAAGTGACAATGTCTTGTTCTTTTCAATCTGTTCAATCTCATCATTCATAGCACTTATCCATTCTTCATTATCTAGTTCAGCATTGACAGATTTTGGTTCAAACTCACAAATTAAGAAATTTGAGTTTAAAGACTTACTTCTTGTTCTTTTACTAGCTTTCTTATCTCCTTTGATCGGTCCCTCTAGATGGTTCCTTCTTACATATCTTGCAAGTATAGGCACAACTCTTTGTGTATCATTTTGATCTTTATTACCTTGCACATTATCTTGATCATTATCATGACCGTCGGTAACAACATTTGGACTGTCAGTTGCAACATTCTGTTGTTCTAGATTTAAGCACTGTTGCTCGGGTAGAGTTGTGGGTCTTTCACAGTATACAAAATTGTTGTATTCCTCTGGTTATTTTGTGCTTTCTAGTTCATTCTTTTCTGCAAATTCATCGATCTTCACATTTGCACTTTCAACTATTTTTTTAGAAGCCTTGAGTAGACATTTGTACTTTCAACTATTTTGTATGAATTATGCTTGTCTCTTATATAGACATGATATTCCTTAATTCTTGATTCTTGATTGTTGATTGTTGATTCTTGATTCTTGGCGTGAAAAACAATCCAAACAATTTGATTTACGGCTTTAACTCTTGATTTATCTCGTAGTTATCTTCTTACAAACTATACAAATCAATTTCTTAAATGTGTTTGAATAAAACTAATAAAACAATCAATTAAGTCTATCCTTAAGCTTTTCCAGCTAGATATTTTGTCATTTTCTGATCTCTATGTTCTGTCGGTCAATTTTGTAGTTCATTGCCAGTGACAACTGCCAGTTCTGTCGGTGTAACTTTAGTTAGCTTTAAGATCTCCATCCGTTGGGCATCATTGGATCTTTCTCATCAGGAAACTTTGTTTTCAGCTCATCGGGCATCCTGTGATTTTTCTTCATTGGGCAACACTATGTTCTGCTTGTCGAGCATCACTGTGACTTTATCTCTATCTTTACTGATGGTGTGCACTCCGTCGGTGTAGTCTGTCACTTAGTGAGTACTTGACTTTTATGCATTGCTAAAAGCATAATCATTGTTCTATTGTTTCTCTAAAGTCTTTGGCATTATGTGTATGACCATACATATGATATCAAGTTGACATCAATGACAATACAAACCATTAACTGATTTAATATTTTGCATCATCTTCAACTTAACATTATCAAACATTTAATCAGTTCCATGTCATCAAGACTATGAATCCCTTCCCTTTTGATGCTGCATTTTTCATGAGTATGGTCATTTACAGTGCCAATGCCCTCAAGCCTCTAAAGGTAATGGTACTGCTGGCGGGTTCTCAGGCCCAAGGATGGCTAATGATGGTAAGGGGAATGGTCAAACTATTAGTACTAGAAAAGGGAAAGTTTAGACTGATAGTATTGGTAAAGGGAAAGCTTAGATGAATACTTCAAGTCAGGGGCAAGGGCCAACAAACACTACCAGTCCTGATAAGGACAATTTTATCCCTGCTCGCAACCATGCTAAGGGAAGGGGTCAGAAGCGACCTCATCTAGATCGACAAGTGGACTCAGGGTTCAATCCATTTGAGGTGCTAGACAACATGGTCATAAAAGAAGGCATTCCTATAGATTCTTAGTGTGGGGTGACTGGTTTAGATGGGAGGAGTTCTATTCTTAGTGGAAACCAGGATGTTATAGTTTAGTAGAAGCTGGAGACCCCTATTGGCCCTGAGTCTGGTGCCCTTGTGGTTTCTCCTCCTCCACAGGAAAAGGATATTCTTCTGGCAGATTTGGTCAAGGATGTGTTTGCCTCTAGTAAAGGAAAGGGATCTTCTCTAGCTTTGGGCCTGATGCAAAGACCATTTAAGATAGTCTCTTTGCTACTCGCTCAAGAGTTGGGCGAAAGCAGGATCAGGAAAAAATTAAACTTATAGGAGATTTACTAGTAGAGTCTAGGGCTGTAAAGACCATAGATGAACATTTCCACCACTCTACTCAATAATTATTCTCTCATGGAATGTGAGGGGGTTGAATAGAATCCCGAGACAAAAATCTATTCATGAGCTAGTGGCTGATCATTCTCTAGATATCCTTTGTATCCAGAAGACCAATCTTTCAGTGGATTCCATGTTTAGATGTGCTCCTAATATTTGGTTTCTGGGGCAATGTCAGTGTGTTGGTGCTTTGGGGAGCTCTGGTGGTCTTTCCATTTGTTGGGATCCTAGGAAAGTTACGCCTCTCTACTGAATCTCTTGTCACTTGGCTCTCTCAATGGTGGCCTCTTCTCTGGAAACTGGAGAGATGATTCTTGTTACTAATGTGTATGCCCCTATTGATCTCCCTAGAAAGATTAAGCTCTAGGCACATATTAGGCATGTCAGAAGCTATCACCCATTCTTGTCTTGGATTGTAGCCGGGGATTTCAACTCTGTCATTAGTCTGGAGGAGAAGCAGGGTGGGCTGGCTCTCTTGGGTTCTTCTTCTGAGCTTCTTTGAGAAAATATGGATCTTTTACATCTCTTTGATGTCAAACCTATTAATGGGCTCTTTACATGGAACAATAGAAGGGTTGGAGATGATTCCATCTCAGAATGCTTGGACAGGTTCCTAGTTTCCTACTTTTGGAATTGTGGCTCTCTTTCTCTCTCTTCTAAAATTCTTGATTGGAGAGGCTCTGACCACTGGCCTATTAAGCTCATGGATATTTATGTTTCCATCCCCAAGAAGCCTTCCTTTAAGTTCCAGCTGATGTGGCTTCGAGACTCTTCTCTCCATGATTTAATGGCTCACTAGTGGAGACAGGGTGGCCCTGCCTATGGCACTGCTATGTTCTCCTTCTCTAAAAAATTATAGTATGTCAAAAGGAAGTTGAAGAATTGGAATAGGACTTGTTTTGGTAACCTCCACATCATGAAGAAGAGGGCTCAGGATCATTTGGATGTTATTACTAGGCAGATTCAGGATTTGGGTTTTTCTGAAGCTCTTGGCATAGCGGAATCCCAAGCTTCTATTGATTTAGCAGAGTGGGATTTTAGAGAAGAAATTTATTGGAAACAGAAGGCTCAAGTTTAATGGCTTCAAGAAGGGGACAAGAACACCACATTTTTCCATAAATCTATGTAGGATTGATGTAACAGGAGTTACATTTCTTCTCTTGTTACTTCTGATAGGACACATCTGACCTCCTCTCAAGCTGTGTCTAGGGAAGATATTCAGTTTTACTCTGCTCTCTTTTCAGATGACTTGCCTCCATCAGAGATTGAGGAGAATATGATGTTGTCCTATATTCCCTTTGTTGTGACCAGGGAGATGAATGAATCTCTTATGTGGCTGATTTGTATGTTGGACTTGGAGGAGGTGGTCTTCAGCTTGAGTAAGGGCAAAGCTCCAGGGCCTGATGGCTTCCCTATTGAATTCTTCTAGGAATTTTGGGATATTATCAATCAAGACCTTTTGGATGTGGTTTAGGAGTCCTATTCCAACAAAGATATGCTCTAGGCTTTGAATGCTACTTTCCTAGTCCTTATTTCGAAGAAGGAAGAGGCTAATCAACTGGACTTCTTTCGGCCCATTGCTCTATGTAATGTGGTCTATAAAATCATTACTAAGCTCCTTGTGGAGAGGCTTAAATTTTGGCTTCCCATGGTTATCTCTGAGGAACAAGGTGGTTTTGTGACTGGAATTTTTTTTTTGGATGGGGTGGTTATTGCTTCTGAAGACATTCACTCTATGTGTACTTCTAGAGAGCGTGCCATGTTCATCAAGCTTGATATGGCTAAGGCTTATGACAGAGTCAATTGGGGTTTCTTGTAGAAAATTCTTCTGGCTTTTGGCTTCATTTAGGAATGGGTTAGCTGGGTTTGGAGCTGTGTTACTACTCCCTCCTTCTTGGTCCTTCTTAATGGTTAACTGTCTAAGTTATTTGGGGCCTCTAGGGGTCTTCGCCAGGGAGATCCTCTTTCTCCTTATTTGTTTATCATTATGGCTGAGGGACTTGGCAGAATTATCAATTCTCATGTATCCCAAAATTTGATTCAGGGCTGGCAATGGGGAAATGGTCTGCCCACTCTTTGCCACCTCTAGTTTGTTGATGATACGACCCTTGCTGGGAGAGCTTGGATCTGGGAAGATGAAGCATTTTGGCTCACTTTGGATACTTATTTGGCTACCTTAGGTCAGAAAATCAATGACCACAAGTCCTCTATTTTTTTCTTCAACACTCTTGAGCCTATTTAGTAGAGGATTGCTAATATCTTGAGATTTCAGATTGAGTCTCTCCCTCTAACTTACTTGGGTGTCCCTATTGTGGTGGGAAGATAGCCCAGGATTTTCTGGCAGAGATTTCTCAACAAGATTTGACAAAAAGTCAATCATTGGAATCATAGGTGGCTCTCTACTGCTGGTAGGGTGACTCTCTTGCAATCTATGATTCGGGCCCTTCCTATATACAAAAGCATGGTTCAAGCTGCCCCAATGTATTTTCTTAAGGAACTTGATGCTCTTTCTCACCAATTTCTTTGAAGTGGCAATTTGCAAAATTATAAATGGAGCCTCATCAATTGGGATACTATCTACAGGCCAAAAAAGGAAGGAGGCCTCAGCCTTCATTCTACTATATTGTGCAGTCAAGCTCTTGCTGCCAAGCTCTATTAGCATTGGTGCTCTAGTCAATCTCAGCTTTGGGCCCATATCCTGTCACACAAGTATTTACCTGGCGTTGAACCTTCAGATGTTTCTAGGTTTCCTCTTGAGGGAAGAGGCTCTATGGTGTGGATTACCCTCAAGATTGGTGCTCACCTGGAGAAGATAAGTGTTTTTTGGATCTGTAACAGAGGCACTAAGGCTCTATTTTGGAGTGATTCCTAGAATGGGCATCCTCCTCTCTTGTCCTCCCATCCACACTTACAACCTCTTTGTGATTTTTTCCTTTTTTCTAGATGGAATAAGGTGGCTCATTATAAGGAGGCTCATAACCTGGGCCTTGCTATTGGTTATAGATGGAATAATTCTTCTGATTGGCCGCTAGGTGGTTCTTTAGGGGATCAGTTGGAGCTTTCTCAGATCTTGGCTTCTAGGGAGTGCAGCTCTCTGCAGGAACCTGATGTTTTGGCTCAGGGAGGTGCTTCTTCTAGCAACTATTCTATTTCTTTAGGGTACCTTGCACTGACTAAGCAATTGTTTGGCAAGGTGGAAGTTTCTTGGTGGAAGAAAGCTTGGAATAGCTTTTCTTGGGCTAAGTGTAACTTTTTCCTCTAGATTCTAGTTTACAATCGCTGTCTTACTTGGGAGAATCTTTGCAAGAGAGGCTTCCAGGGCCCTCCATCTGTGTCTTATGACACAATAGTGAAGAGACTATTTCCCACCTTTTTTTCCAGTGCTCCATTGTCAAGCAGATTTGGCACTTTTGGTGAAGTGTGTAGGGATGCTTATGCTGGCATGTTTCTTCCTTGTTTGAGTTCTAGGACTGTCTGGGCCATCCCCCTTCCAAGACCTCTTTTCTTCAGGTTGCTTGGACTATTGGCCCTTCCTTTATTTTATGGCATGTTTGGCTTGAGAGAAATAGGAGGATCTTTCATGATGTGCAGCTGGGGATCAGGCACCTACGGGGGAAAATTGCTCATTCTCTTCATGAAACACTCCTAGAAAAATGTGAATTTTATGGAGGTTTGGACCCTAGAGATGCTGGTATTTACTCATGCCTTTCCTTTCCTCTTTAGGGTGGCCCTCCCTCTCTGCCCCACAGACGCGCTGGGAATAGAGCCAGGCAGCACTCTCAATGAGTTAATCGTGAGGGGCATTGGACTCCTCTCCAGTCTGGAGTTCTTAAAATCAACACTGATGGTTCTTCTTGGGGAAATCCTGGACCGGCTAGCATTGGGAAAGTTGGGCGTGATAGCTCTAGTGATGTTCAGTTTCTATTCTCTATCTACAAGGGTTACCATTTAAATAACCTCATGGAAGCCCTTGCTATCTTGGTTGCAGTGGAACAATGTTGTCAACGTGGCTGGAGAAGAATTACCTATGAGACAGACTCACAGGTGGTAGTGAATTTATTGAATAGACAAAACCTTGTGGATGTGGATTGGCATTTGGCTCTGGTTATTCAACAGATTATTCAGTTATGCAATTCTCTGGAATCTGTGTCTTTTATGCATATCCCTCAAGAGTGGAATGGTGTGGCTGATTGCATGGCTAAATGGGCTTTTGAGCACACGTTAGATTAGAATATTATTGATCATAGGATGCTTCCCCCTGATTTATCTCATACGCTGGCTCAACTTTTTGACTAGGATAAAGCTCTTTAGTGCTCTTTGTTTTGTTTGTTGTTCTATACTCTTTGGTATGCAATAAAATTTTTACCCCTCTTTTAGTTATTAGTGGGCAACTTAATTTATGGCATGACAAAAGAGAAGAAAAAAAATGATAGTATGCAAATAAATTATCATATGCGGGCATAAAAAAGAAACAAATAACAAAAGATGACATTTGAAAACTCTTTAAAAAACCAGGGGAAACTAATACTCTTAAAACTACAACAAAGAAGTTCTCAATTCATTGGTGCTTAGATGAAGATATAAAAACAAACTTTTACGATAGATGGTGGATGGTCTTCAATTCCCCTCCCTGTAAAAATCATGAGGTTCCTACCTATTTCCCAAGGAAACTATATTGTGATTTTGTCTTAAAGGAGGTACCAAATTATTTTTACTTTCTAGTGTCTTAGGGTAAAGGTGGGGGTCATCGTTTGATAGACCTATGGAACATCATGAACCTAGTGCACCTAGCTTTCCCAGTGGCAAGACACAAGTGGATCATGTTAGTATTCCTTCCATTATGAAGGAACTTGTGGAGGTCGACACACTAGGCACTATTAGGGCTCTGACACAGACTCTCATTCAGTGCGCCACTCCCCTAGTTGAGGGTGACCATCGTCGGTCTTCTTTGGGGTCATATGTGTTGTTCTTGTGGATCCCTGTGCACATTTTGTACTACCAATAGAGAGGAAGAGGATGATGGAATGATGCCTGATAATTTTCTCAATGCAACATTTGTCATTGATATAGAGGTAAATATTTGCAAGCTCATTGAATTTATTTGATCATATTTCATTTTTAAATGAATGAATAATTAAATTAGTATCTATTGATTATGATGAAAATTTGGGGAAAGAGTGTTGATTATAGAAGCAATGATCCCCCGAAACCCTTTTACACTACGTCATCAACTCCACAAGTATGTATCGAATAAATTTTTTTAACTAATACATTTGATTATTCTATAATTATATGGATGTTTGGCTCATAACTTATTGTGAATGTATATTAGTTCACTGCTAGACCATTGATGTTCAAATTAGAAAGTGAAGGGAATCATTCAAATTTCCTTCAGGTATGTTTATTTGCATGTTAATTTGATTTACTTGATTATATTTAATTAATCAATGAATAAATAACTAAATTACTAGACAAATTATGATCAAAATCCAAAGTCAAAGTGGTCATGGTGGTGACCACATTCCTTCACCTGACTTTGTGACAACATGATTTAGTCCACGGGTATATATATGTAATAATGCATTATAATTAACAAGTTAGTGGTGCGTTTTTATATGAATGGTTGTCTTACAAATTACTATACATATGCACTAGTTTAATTATGGATCTATGACATCGACACCGCACAATGAAGGATATGGTGGCACATTCACAGAGGTACCATTTATTCATTAGTGGGGTTGTAAAATATTATAGGTAATCTTGATAACTACATAATACTCTTGTTGTTTGATTTTCAGTTATTGATAGCAAAGACTCCTCCTATTCTTCATGATACTTTGGATTGTGGTGTAACTACATCTATAACTAGTTTTAAAGCACTGACCGAGCTATGAAAGAGATTACTTAATTAGAATTGTTATTTTAATAGTTTTTATTAAATTTTTTAATGATATTCATGTATGTATTTTAAATATTATTTTGATCATTGTTATAGGGACTCATTAGTCCAGATTGTTAGCGTGCCCCTTTGGTGGATGTACATAGAGACTATTTGGTAGTGGTAAGAAAATATTTTATTTTATGTCATTGTATAATTGAATTCTGATGTATATTAATTATTGATTTTTATACTTTTTATTTTATTAGCTCGAGCTGCAGAAGAGTCTAGACAGGAGGACTAGTGAGTGCACTCGAAAGAGTATTGCATCTCCATCGATGCGACGATCGAAGACAACTCAAGATTTGTTTTCTTACCCTTCCAAGAAATGACTAGATTAGGGATGATCATTGTATGCTAATATGGCATTACTCGACATATTGTTTGTATATTGTATAAGTGACATGTTCTATATATTTGATCTATGACATTATTGGACATATATATTTTTCTTCATGCTCTATTAATACATATAGTTTATAATTTAAGTATGAAATCTATGTGTCATGTGTATTGATGTAGAATACTTTATGTTTATGTGGATGTCTTATGCTTTGTAAATTCTTATGCCTTATATTTATGGTTGCACCTGTATCTATGTATATTGCATGTTACTGAATGATTCATACTTTATGAGAATATACATGTTTCATTTTATAAAAATAGACTCATAATTTCCATTCCAACACCTTAAACAAGTTATATTAGGTCATATAAGATCAAAAATATCAATCCTACCAAAGTTAGTCCTATTGGAGCATTTTGACCACCTCGACCTATTTAGGGCACTACAAGAACATTAAGGGATGCACCAATGCATTGTGGTCCTGAATGTCTGAATGAGTTGTGAATCCTAAAAAGGTTATTTGTAGCTTTTACTCATCAAATTGAAGGTTTTGGTGGAGACGGTTCGATACCACGATGAGCGGTTTGAAAGATATGCAATGTTTCAGCTTTCAACAATGCAACATTGCAAGTTTTTGCAGCAACCGAGATTGGGTTAGAAAATGAAAATGATAGTAAATATTCAAAATATGAGATAGGTTATCGTAAAAATCCCTAACATGGTCCCGTAAAACCTAACATTTAATAGATACCCCTCACGAGCTCCGAGAAATTGACACCTCAAGATTGCCAATTTTTTTGTTGAGTGCATCTTCAGAGACATTTGGCTCCAGAGTGGTCAACAATGTTCAAGACACTTGGTGAGTGAAAAAAGGCCATTCCTAGAATTCACCCGACATACTGGAGCTATTGGAAGAAATGGTTTGATTCCATGATGAGCGATTTTAAAGATATGCAATGTTGTAGCTTTCAACTACACAACATTGCAAGTTTTTTAAGCAACCGAGATTGGGTCAGAAAATGAAAAAGAAATTGAATCTCATAAACTAAAGATAGGTTATTTTAGGCCCCCATGAAATGGTCTTGTATCACTTGATGGTTTGTTGATACCCCTCACAAGCACCAAGAATTTGAGGCCTAAATATTTACAATTTTGTTGTTGGGTGCACTGTTAGGGACACTTGGCTCTAGAGTGGTCGGCAACGTTCAATAAAATTTGGTGAGAAAAAGGGGTTATTCCTAGAATTTAGATGACATACCATAGTTTATGGGGAAGATGGTTCAATTCCATGACAATAATTTTGAAAGATATGTAATGTTTCAGCTTTCAACTGCGCAACATTGCAAGTTTTTGCATCAACCAAGATTGGGTTGGAAAATGAAAATGCAAGTGAATCTCCAAAATATGAGATAGTTTAGCATAGGCCTCCATGAAATGGTCCTATAACACCTAACGGTTCATCAATACCACTCACAAGCTTTGAGAAACTAATGCCTGAAGATTGCCGATCTTGTTGAGTGCACCTTCAGGGACATTTGGCTCCAGAGTGGTCGAAAAAGTTTGAGCCACTTGGTGAGAGAAATGTGGTCATTCCTACAATTGACCCAACATACTGGAGTTTTTATGGAGATGATTTGATGCCACAATAAGTCGTTTGAATGATATGCAATATTGTAGCTTTTAACTGCGCAACATTGGAAGTTTTTGCATCAACCAAGATTGGGTCAGAAAATGAAAAATAAAGTGCATATCCAAAAATTCAAGATAGTTTATTATAGGCCTCTATGACATGGTCCCGTGGAACCTAAAAGTTTGTTAATACCCCTCACAATATTTGAGAAACTAACGCCTGAAGATCACCAATTTTTTTGCTGAGTGCACTTTCAGGGACACTTGGCTCTAGAGTAGTCGACAATGTTTGAGCTGCTTGGTGAGAGAAAACAAGTCATTCCTAGCATTCACCCAATGTACCAGAGCTTTTGGTAGAGACATTTTGATGTCACAATGAGTGGTTTGAAAGATATGCAATCTTTCATCTTTCAAGTGAGCAACATTGCAAGTTTTTGCATCAACCGAGATTGGGTCCGAAAATGAAAACAAAAATGAATCTCCAAAATCTGAGATAGGTTATCATAGGCCTCCATAACACAGTCCCATGAAACCTGACATTTTTTTGAAACCCCTCATGATCTGTGAGAAATTAATTCCTGAAGATGGCCGATTTTGTTACTAAGTGCATCTTTAGGGACACTTGGCTCTAGAGTGGTCAGTAATGTTCAAGAAACTTGTTGAGAGAAATAGGTTCATTCCTACCATTCACCCTGCATACAAAAGATTTTTCTAGACACGGTTCAATACCATGATAAGCGGTTTGAAAGATATGTAATGTTTTAGCTATCAACTGTGTAACATTGCAAGTTTTTGCATCAACCAAGTTTGGGTCGACAAATGAAAACATAAGTGAATCTCCAAAATTTGAGATAGGTTATCTTAGGCCTCTATGATATGGTCTTTCAGAACCTAACGGTTTTTTGATACGCCTCATGAGATTCGAGAAAGTGATGCCTAAAGATCACTGATTTTGTTTTTGAGTGCACCTTCAGGGACACTTGGCTCTAGAGTGGTCGACAATGTTCAAGCCACTTGGTGAGAGAAATAGGGTCATTCCTAGAACTCAACCCCCATACCAAAGTTGTTGGCAGAGATAGTTTGATGTTGCGATGAGCAGTTTGAATGATATGCAATGTTTCAACTTTTAATTGCACAACATTGCAAGTTTTTGCATCGACTGAGATTGGGTCGGCAAACAAAAATGAAAGTGAATCTCCAAAATCTCACATAGGGTATCGAAGGCCTCCATGACATGGTCCCGTAGCACTTGATGGTTTGTTGATACCCCTCATGAGCTCTGTGAAAATGATGCCTGAAGATTGCTAATTTTGTTGATGAGTGCACCTTTAGGGACACTTGGCTCAAGAGTGGTTAGAAACATTCAAGCCACTTGGTGAGAAAAATGGCGCCATTCCTAGAATTTTCCCTCACATACTGGACCTTTTGGGAGAGATATTTTGATTCCATGACGAGTGGTTTGAAAGATATGCAATGTTTCAGCTTTCAATTGTGATATATTGTAAGTTTTTTAATCAATTGAGATTGGGTCAAAAAATGAAAATTAAAGTGAATCTCCAAAATATGACATAGGTTATGATAGGCCTCTCTGACACGATCTGGTAGAACCTAATGGTTTTTTGATACCCTTCATGAGATCCGAGAAACTGAGATCTGAAGATTGTCAATTTTACTGTTGAGTGCACCTTTAGGGACACTTGGCTCCTGTTTAGTCAACAACATTCAAGAAACTTGGTGAGAGAAATGAGGTCATTCTTATCATTCACCTGACATATCATAGCTTTTGGCAGAGACAATTTGATGCCACAACGAGTGGTTTGGATGATATGCAATGTTTCAGTTTTCAACTATGTAACATTGAAAGTTTTTACATCAACTGAGATTGGGTCATCACATGAAAAATAAGTGAATATCCAAAATTTGAGATAGTTTATTGTAGGCCTCCATGACACAGTCCTGTAGCACCTGACGGTTCAAAAATACCCCTTACGAGCTCTAAGAAAATGATGCCTGAAGATCTCCAATTTTATTGCTGAGTGCATCTTTAGGGACACTTGGCTCAAGAGTGGTCAAAAATTTTCAAGACACTTGGTGAGAAAAACTAGGTCATTTCTAGCATTCACCCAACATATCGGATCTGTTGGCAGAGACAGTTTGATGCCACAACAAGTGGTTTGAAAGATATGCAGTGTTTCATCTTTGAACTGCACAACATTGCAAGTTTTTGCATCAACCGAGATTGGGTCAGAAAATTAAAATGAAAGTCAATCTATAAAATTTGATATAGTTTATCATAGGCCTCTATGACATGGTCCCATAGAACCTGACAGTTTTTTGATAGCCCTCATGATATCTGAGTAACTAACGTGGGAAGATCGCCAATTTTGTTGTAGAGTGTAGCTTCAGGGACACTTGCCTCCAAAGTGGTCATAAACATTCAAGACACTTGGTGAGAAAAACAAGGTCATTCCTAGCATTCACCCAGCATACCAGAGCTTTTTCCAGAGATGATTTGATGCCATGATGAGTAATTTGAAAGATATGTAATGTTGCAACTTTCAATTGTGCAACATTGCTACTTTTTGCATGAACCGAGATTGGGTCAGAAAATGAAAATAAAAGTGAATATCCAAAATTAGAGATAGGTTATCATAGGACTTAGTGACACTCTCTTGTAGTGCTTGACGGTTCTTCAATACCCCTCATGAGCTTTGAGAAACTAACGCTTAAATATTGAAAATTTTGTTGCTGAGTGCACCTTTAGGGACACTTGGCTCCATAGTGGTCAACAACGTTCAAGCCAATTTGTGTGAGAAAGGAGGTCATTCCTAGCATTCACCTAGCATAATGGAGCTATTGGCAGAGAGGGTTTGATGCCATGATGAGCGGTTTGAAAGATATGCAATGTTTCAACTTTCAACTGTGCAACATTTTATGTTTTTGCATCAACTGAGATTGGGTTAGAAAATGAAAATGAAAGTGAATCTCCAAAATATGAGATAGGTTATCAGAGGCCTCTATGATGTGGTCCCATAGCACCTTATGGTTCATTGATACCCCTAATGAGGTCTGAGAAATTGACACTTGAAGATCATCATTTTTGTTGTTGAGTGCACCTTCATGGACACTTGGCTCCATAGTGGTTGGCAACGTTCAAGCTACTTGGTGAGTGAAACATAGTCATTCCTCAAATTCACCCAGCATATCGAAGATATTGGCAGAGAGATTTTGATGCCACAACAAGTGGTTTGAAAGATATGGAATGTTTTAGCTTTCAACTGTGTAACATTGCAATTTTTTGCATCAACCAAGATTGGGTCAGAAAATGAAAACAAAAGTGAATCTTCAAAATCCTATATAGGTTATTGTAGGCCTCTATGACATGGTCTCGTTGCACCTAATGGTTTATCAATACCCCTCATGAGCTCCAAGAAACTAACACCTGAAGTTTGTCAATTTTGTTGTTGAGAGCACTTTCAAGGACACTTGGCTCAAGAGTGATAAAAAAAATTTGAGCCACTTGGTGAGATAAATGGGGTTATTCCTATAATTTACCTGATATACTAGAGATTTTGTTCAAGATAGTTCAATGCCATGATGAGCAGTTTGAAAGATATGCAATGTTTTAGCTTTCAACTGTGCAACATTGCAAGCTTTTGCATCAACAAAGATTGGAATAAAAAATGAAAACAAAAGTGAATCTCCAAAATCTGAGATAGTTTATCATAGGCCTCCATGGCATGATATTGTAGAAGCTGACGGTTCATTGATAACCCTCACGAGCTTTGAGAAACTGATGCCTAAAGATCATGAATTTTATTTCTGAGTGCACCTTCAGGGACACTTGGCTCTAGAGTGGTTGGCAATGTTTGAGCCACTTGGTGAGCCAAATGGGGTCATTCCTGGCATTCACCCAACATACCAGAGATTTTTGTGGAGATGGTTCTATGTCACAACAAGAAATTTAAAAGATATACAATGTTGTAGCTTTCAACTGCGTAACATTGCAAGTTTTTGCTTCAACCAAGATTGGGTAGGAAAATAAAAATGAAAGTTAATCTCCAAAATTAGAGATAGGTTATCATAGGCCTCTATGACATTGTTCCATAGCACCTGATGGTTTTTTGATACCCCTCACAAGCTATAAGAAACTGACACCTGAAGATTGTTGATTTTGTTGTTGAGTGCACCTTTAGGGACACTTGGATCTAGAGTGATCAGCAACATTCAAGGAACTTGGTGAGTGAAATGGGGTCATTCCTAGTATCTACCCAGCATACCAGAGCTATTGGAGGAGATGGGTTGATGACACGATGAGTAGTTTAAAAGATATGCAATGTTGTAGCTTTCAGCTGCGCAACATTGTAAGTTTTTGCATCAACCGAGATTGGGTCAGAAAATGAATTCAAAATTGAATCTCCAAAATCAGACATAGTTTATTGTAGGCCTCCATGACATGGTCCCATAGTACCTAAAATTTTGTCAATAACCCTCACAAGCTCCAAGAAAATGATGCCTAAAGATCACCAATTTTGTTGTTGAGTGCACCTTCAGGGACACTTGGCTCCAGAGTGGTCGGCAATGTTTGAGCCACTTGGTAAGCCAAACGGGGTCATTCCTAGTAGTCACCTAGCATACCAAAGTTTTTTGTGGAGATGGTTTGATGCCACGATGAATGGTTTGAAATATATTTAATGTTTTATCTTTCAACTGTGCAAGATTGCAAGTTTTTGCATCGATCAAGATTGGGTCAGCAAATGAAAATGAAAGTGAATATGAAAAATATGAGGTTGGTTATTATAGGCCTCTGTGACATGGTCCCATATCACCTGATGGTTCATCAATACCCCTCATGAGCTCAGAGAAATTGATGCCTACAGATCATCGATTATGTTGCTGAGTGTACCTTCAGGGACACTTGATTCTAGAGTGGTTGGCAACGTTTGAGCAACTTGGTGGGCGAAATAGGGTTCTATCAATTTTTCATGTTCCTCATCCAAAGGAAAATCTTCTTCTATGGTATGAAATTTTTTGTGTTCAATAAGTTGTCTGATTCTTTCCCTTTTCTTCTCTTTGTCTCTTTCATGCTCTTCTGGTGTTAGAGTCTTTTCTCCTTTCCTTGGCATGATGATGATTTCTACATATGAATTCATTACAACTTTCAAATTGTTATATCAATCTATTATAATAAGTGAAACTTTATAATATCAATCTAAATTATATTAACTCAAAATATAATATAAATTTATGAAAAATTATAATATAAATCTCTTACAATATGTCAAATTATGTCTTCAACAAATCCATATCATATCAATTATAAACAAAAAGACCCTTTATTCACAATTCACATGTAAAAAATAAAAAACTTACCACAATGCATCAATTTTGGTGAATAACGATTGACTTTCACACTTCGATGTTGATTTTTAAATAAAAAGGTGGTGCAAATTGATATAATATGCTTCTTTGTGATCTTGAACACCATGAAAAGAGAATATATTTCAAATAGACCATAGAAATCAGACAATATACAATAAAATGTGGGCCTATTTCATGAGTTTCTTAGCTTTGTTACCATTTTTGTATTCTTACATAGTGTGTACTTTCTATAGGGCATACACCCTATGTTACAAACAAAAAATGATAAAGGGAGTGAGGGGGTGACAAGGGAGGAGAGTGAAAGGGTAAGAAATGAATAGAGAGAGTCTCTCTCTCTCTCTCTCTCTCTCTCTCTCTCTCCCACCTTCTCACTCTTTGCATCTCCCTCCCTTAAGGATTTTTTTATGGTTTACATAGCACGTATACACTATAGTGCATACGCCCTATAGTGAGTATGCGCTATAGGGCATGTGCACTTTTAGCCACATTGAAATTTACAAATCCTAAGGCTTGGATTTTCCTTGGAGATCCAACCCAAAGGCTTGCAGGATTCAAACAGGTCTAAGACATGTTTTCTAGCAAACCTATAAAAAATTAACATTTTTTCTTGTATGCTCCCTCTCAGGTTTGCACATGGTTCAATAATGATAATATTAGATGGATTGATATTGTAGATCTCTGTGTTAGATATCTAACCATATAATTTATTTTGAATTCTCATTATGTTAATATTTTCATCACTAATTTATTTTGTAAGTATGTCCATTTTTGTCAGAAACTAACATGTATTCATTTGTGCTTAGATTTTCACTCGTTTGTCAAATTTTGAAATAAATTACATTTTTAGAAACTAGACTCCATTCTACGCACTTTAAAAAAATAATTTTTTATTTTCAATAAATTTTCAATGATTTCTAGGGGGAGCACGTAGTAATTTCATGTTTCATGATGTGTCCACTTTGGAAAATTGCAAAAAATTGTACTTTCATAAAAAATTAGTAGAAAAATCCAAGTTAAACTAGGTGGTGTTAGCTAATTTCTCATCGAAGTGATTGAATTTATTTAAATTTTTTTTTAACATTTTAGGGGAAGCACACTAGATGCTATGTTATGTTTTTTCACAAAAAATAGGACCACTTTTTGTGCTCCTCCTTTTTGAGGGCCTTAATCTACACCATTTCTAAAATAAATTAGTAGTTTATAAACAAGAATTGGAGTAGAACAACTATATTTTTTGTCACATTTTGAAATTTTTCATGTAACTATCCTCAATTTCTCATTGAAGTTCAATTTTTGTTGATTTTAGAAAAAAAGTGGCATCTTATACCCCATTTTTGGTCAACCATCTTTGTGCGCTTACCCCTAGGTTGTTCTCAAGTTTTTGTATTGACAAAGATGCCTTGGTTTCTTCATAATTTATTGCATCTTTATTTTTATTCAATTGGTCACAATGATTGGATCTTCAATTTCATTGTTTAATATAGATATAACACATCTTTGTGTGTGAATATTATCCAAATGAGAATACTTCTTTCGTGTACCTTTCTAATACACTTTCACTTAATCTATTTGTTATAAACATCAATCATCACCACTATTAGTACTAAGAATCAGTATGAACTAAAGTATTTTGAAAGAAAAATAAAAGGTAGACCAAAACTCAAAACCTTAACAAACTCTTAACCTTAAATCCCAGATCTGAATGATGATCATTGACACTGAGATCACAACACATCAGTCATCACATAACACCAAGTTTTTTGATGGGGAAACCTGGTTGAGGGAAAATCACTATGGGGATCAAACCCACAAGATTATGCACTCTCTTAAAAGCATTGCACCTGGTTAAATTTATTACAAGGGAATGCACATGCATTCTGGTACACTTCCTAGAGCTCACTACTCAAATACAAAATGAGGGAAAAAACACAAAGGAATACAAAGAGGGATACAACCCTGAGTGGAAAATAATTCATAATGGACAATAATTCAGAAATTATGAACAAAATATTAGCATCTTCATTATTCCTATACAATTCTTATGAAGTACATAATATATTAGATCTTTGCCTCAATTGCAAATTCCACTCATACATCTTCGCATAGTCTCTCATACACCCATGCCCACATGATCTGATCCACAAAATGATATTATATTTATACAAATCATCAACCTTATTTCCTCAATGTTGGCCAAAAACCAAATTAAAAATATATAATCAAATACAATGTAATCTTCAATGTGATCTAAAACTTGTCAACTAAGACACAACAATGATCCAAATCTTCATCCACGAACATATTACAGCTCCAAAAATCATGCCTCTATGTTTGCAACACGCTACACCATCATGTCATCCAAGAAAAATGAATAACACCAACACACCTCAAGAAAATCATCAAATTCACTCACACCAATCAATGTGATCGAGGAAAATGAATAGTACATGATCTAGAAATATCAACAAGCACCATGAAATGCCACAATAACAACTAAAAAAACCATGTCTAAAAATTCAACATAAATGTTGCATTGTTCATTAGGAACACCAATAGGATGTTGGATGATATAATTTTTGGTTACTGATCATGCTGTTGATATTCATGTTTTGTCACTGATGTCAACATATATTTCTATGGAGAAGACATACTAGATACTTAACAAGAAGTAGTGTACAAACACTGTATGGATGATTTAGAATGATCAAAGTTGGATTTATGCAGAAGGATATGTGCTGAACTTATTCCTAGGGTTGCTTGGATCTATGTTACATATTGTGGATGTTACAATTGATTTAGTGAAGACTAGTTTTCTGGACTGTAACTGTGATTCTGGACAGAGCAAGTCTCTATGTCTCGGGTATATCTTTTTGACGAAGATATTTCAGAACTTGAGAGCTTATTGATGGATACATGACATATGGTAGAATAATGGGTTGAGTTCAATTTCTTTTTGGATATTGATGACGTCAGTTGTGGCATGTATTCTGGAGAAGACCTATTTCCTGGCTGACTTCAGACATGTAGCGTGTGAAATTAATTGTGAGCATGAATTATGGATCTGGAAGTATATGTGATGGATTGTAAATGATGTATACTTGTTATAAATACCATGTGTATCTTAGCAAGGGGATATGTAATTATTTGTATGATGGAAAGCCTTAATTGGCCGACCTAGTTAATTATGTATTAAGGAAGCTTAACTAGCCGACCTATTGAATTATTGCAAGAGGTTATATATGATTGACAATTTATTGTGGAGATGTGTGATAGAGAAAGAAAAGAAAAGAGATGTGTGAAAGCTACGAAGCTTGTTGACTGCTGGATACAAAGCAGAGTTGATACTTCATTGGAACTAACCAAGCAAAGACATTTGCTATCAGACAGTTCACTAGAATGTGTATTTTCTTTATACACTTGATTCAAATTGCAAATCCTTGAGGATGCATTTAACCTCTTTGGGAAGTGTGCCTTGGCAGTGACCCTACTATTTTATTTGACTCCTAGTAGGGTCTGTCTCCTAACAGGGATTGTGTGCTGTAATATTGTAATAAGCTCCTAATAGGGCTAATATCTTTTAACAGGGATACTATACTCTTAGTACATCATTTGTGGGTGTTAATTCCCACCAGGATTTTACCTTTAACAGGGTTTCCTCGACAACAAATATTGTGTTATGGTGTTGGCATTTACTATGTTATCATTTACATTTGTAGATTTGGTTTATAAAGTTTACAGTTTAATAATCTAGATTACATCTGATTCACCCCCCTCTTAGTTGTCTTGTGGACTGTTATTCCTAAAAATTGGTATCATAGCTATTGGTCCTTAGAGAGAAAGTTTAATAGCTTGAGGTGATCTTGAAGATGACTTACTACATGAAGGATATTCCAAAGTTTGATCCTGAAAACTTTGTCAGTTGGTAGAACAAGATGAGAACACATTTGCTATGTCTGGGACTTGATTACCAGATGATAACAAAGAACAAGGAAAAGGTAGTGTCTAAGGATGAATTAGAGAAAGACACTGAAGATCAAAAGAATCTATTATCATTCAATATGGTTGCAATGGAATCCTTGATCAGTGCACTTGCTCCTTGAGTTGTCGTCATTTGAGTGCTATTGTGTGTAGTATTGTTTGGTAAAGCACTTATGATTTGCTGGATTTGTTCAGGTGTCAACTGGGGTATTGATATGGCTGTTGATATAGGTGCTGATATTGTTGTTGATGTAGGAGGTTCACTAGCAGGTATTTTACTAGCGTCACACGATGATGTAGCATTTGAAGTAGAAGCCATTGCTGCTGAAGTGGTGGCAATGGCTTTAGTGACATTTCTGGTAAGGAGTGTTTCATCAAAGTCCTCGAGAACTGTGACACAATTATGGATGAGATTCAGAAATATCTCATTACTGTTATGCATTATGGCCTTCTCAACCATTTCCAAATTGTAGGGGTCTCTAAGGAAGTCAATCACTTGATTGGGCCTTTCGTCTTGGTCCACTAAT
>MU224552.1:6174401-6196316 GCA_018584345.1 Thuja plicata
TGTAATGAATAGTTATTCAATGTGTAGGAAGGAGAAATGAAATTAGTATATAAAGTAAGGAATATAATTGTAAATGAAATGTTATTTTCTACCCTATCTCTTAAATTCTAAATGTGAAAGTAAAGAAGGGAAATGAAATTTAATTTGGATAAGTAATGTAAATGTGTTAGTAAATGAAATTCATTAAGGGAACCTTAAGGAAAGTAATTTTGGAGTAGTAATGTTGTAATGTAAAAAAAAAAAAAAAAAAAAAAATTAGTTGCAAATTTTGGTCATAAGACCTGATTCCTTATGGGTTCCCTGGCGGGGACATTACATTTCAGGTGTCTAAGAAACTCCAGCACATAAAACTAAATATTAAAACTTGGAGTAAGGAAGTGTCTGGTGACATCTTCAAAAGGAACTTGATGTCATTCAGGACACTATCTAATAGATAGGTATGTCTCAAGACCTAAAGGATAGGGAGACTACTCTTTTGGTAAAAAATCATAACATCATTTCTAAAGAGGAAGTGTACTGTAGACAAAGGTCTATGTCACTTTAGCTGAAGGCTGGAGATAAGAACACCAGGATCTTCCACATGTCTTTCTCCAAACATAGAGATTACAACAGAATTACCAGACTCAAGTTAGTTTTAGGAGTGGTCAATAATGATAAAGATATTTCTTTGGCTATGGTTGACTTTTTCCTCTCGCTTCTTTCCAAAGATCACTCACTTTCCATGGTAAATCAATCCTTGCTTCTTGATTCTATCCATTCCTTAGTGGATGATGTTACTAATAATTTTTTAATTTCCATACCTTAATCAGAGAAAATCAAATTAGCTACTTTCTCTTTTGAGGGGGATAAGTCCCTGAGCCTAGATGGGTTTCCTACGTTTTTCTTTCAAAAATTATTGCACATTGTGGGTCGGGATATCTGTAATTTTGTTAAGGAATTATTTGGTTCTAGAAGCATGCTTAAATAAATTAATGCTACTTTCATATCCTTGATCCCAAAAACTCTTGGTGCTGATTCGGTTGACTCCTTTAGGCTGATCAGCTTATGTAACTTGGTGTATACAATATTTTCCAAGGTTCTTACTCTTAGATTGCTGGCTATCCTTCCCCATATTATTTTCCCCCAGAAGAGTAGTTTTGTTCAAGGTAGGAAAATTATTTATTCCATCATGAAGGTGCATGAGGTCATTCATTATACCCACTCTTCTTCCAACCATGGTTTCCTAGTGAAGCTCGATCTATCAAAGGCTTATGACCGGGTGGACTAGTATTTTTTGATCAAGATTCTCCAATCCTTTGGTTTCTGTGATAAATTGTTGTAGCTTGTTTCCCATCTTATCAACACTTTTATGGCTATATTTATTGTGAATGTTTCCTCTTTCCATTTCTTCAATTCCTCTAGGAGAATTTGTTAAGGTGATTTCTTGTCCCCTATTGTCTTCACTATTCTGGCGGAGGGTCTTAGTTGTTATTTTTCAGAAATTGGCAACTGGTGGTTCTTTAAAGGGCCTCATTCCTTCCTCTACCTCTAGGTTTTTCTCCCATGAGTAATTTGTCGATTAAACGGTTCTTATGGGGTCTTCTACAATCTAGGAGGCCAAAATGATCAAACATGCTATTTCTATTTATTCTCAAGCCACAGGTCAAATTTTTAACTGGAATAAGAGTTCTCTATATTTCATTAATATGTTGGACGATAGACAAAATATAATTGCTAGAATTATTGGGTGTGATATTGTTACTTTTCCTGCAACCTACCTTGGTCTTCCTTTGGGATTAAAAACTCTTGACTCCTTTTGGGTAGGTATTGTGGAAAGATTCAATAGGAAATTGGTGGGCTGGAAGGGAGCTCTTCTAAATCAAGAGGGTAAACTTCAACTTCTGAAAGCTTCTCTATAGAGTCTCCCCATCTATGCCTTGGGTCTGTTTAAAATCCCTGGAAAATTTGAAAATATTATAGAGTTGATTCAGAGAAATTTTTTTTTGGATAAGGGTGGAGGAAAGAAAGAGATTGGCTTGAGTTTCTTGGGATAAGGTTTGAACCCCAAAGAAGTGGGGAGAGTTGGGGATTTTCCCTTTTAGGGTTACTAACTAGGATCTCTTGGCTAAGTAGATCTGGAAAATCTATGGATAGAAAAAAGAATGGAATGAAATTATTCACAAAAAATATCTCTACTCCTTCCCTCATATATCATATTTTATTATGTATAATGTGAAGGTGCAGGGCTCTTTTATTTGGAATTGTATCTAGCAAGCTAAGGAGACGACCTTCAAGGGTGCTAAGTGGATTTTTGGTACTAGCAGGAGAATGAATTTCTGGGATGATTGTTGGCTTAAAGATTTTCCTCTCAATTCTATTACTTCTCTCCAGCCTTTTATTGATATATGTACTTAGATATTTGGCCTGTGGGCTAAATATTACTGGGAGAACTAGTACTGGGTTGATATTTCTGAAGTATATTTTTTTCTTAATCCCTTGATGCTAGATCTGAATGTCTGGAAAGTGGATTCTACCAAGGAGGATAATCTGATTTGGGAAATGCTCCATTTAGGATTCTTTCTATTTCTTTAGCCATTGAGATTTTGTTAAATCCTCCAGATCCTCTTCCCTTCTGGACCTAGGTTTGGGATAAATGACTAACTCCTAAAATTAACATATTTTATTGGCTGGTTTTGCAGAAGAAGATTCTTACTATTGATAATCTCTAGAAGAGAGACATGATTGTTCATAACAGATGTTTTCTTTATAAGAATGCTAAGCTATCAGTCTTCCATATGGCTATTGACTGTCGATACTCCAGAGAAGTTTGGTGCCTCACCTTGCAATGCTAGAAGATTTACTAGGTTTTCTCGAATAATATGGAGAATTTTTTCATCCAGTGGAGGAATGTTGTGGTTCCTATGGATAGGTTGTTGTGGAAAATCATTTCCCCTCATGTTATTTGGAAACTATGGCATGAACACAATGAAATATTGTTTAGAAATACTTCCCTACCTCCAGTGGTGATAGCAGAAAAGATTAAGAGAAGCATCAAGGAGAATTACAATGTCTTGAATGGATTTAAGATAGATTTTAATGCTGGAGTTACTACTAGTACCAAAGCTAAATCCTCCTCCTAGCAGGAGAATTCCATATGGCTTTCTTCCCCTCTTGGCTGGATTAAAGCCAATTTTGATGGTGCGGCAAAGGGGAATCTAGGCCCTACTGGTTGTGGAGGTATAATTCAGTATGACATGGCCAACTATCTTTCTCTCATGGAATTCCCCATTGGTGTCCAAACCAACCATGTGGCAGAGGCAATGACTCTCCTTCAAACATTAAAAATTATTAATGAGGAAATATCCTTGAACATGTGGATTAAAGGTGATTCAATGAATATATTAAACTGCATTAAAGGAATTACTAAGCCGTCATGGTCTATCAAGGCTATTATTGATGAGGCTTTCATAATCATTAATTTTTTCAAGAATGTCATTATATCGCATAACTTTAGGGAGGTGAATTGTACTACGGATGCGCTGGCAAACATTGTTGCTAAGGCCGAGGACATCATGACCTAGCATGGTGGTAGTGATTTGACCATTGAGGTGAAGGCAAAGTTGGCGTATGATCTGACTCATAGCAAGAGAGAAGATTTGGAAAATCTCAAAAAGATCTTATGAAAACACACATGTCATTAAATGCAATAAATAGGGTTATGGAAAGGCTTGTCTTTCCCGAGGTTGCTAAGTGCAGACACACATATACTTGCACTTTTAACAATTTGAATTTGGCTATTGTGCTCTATCTCTATCTTGTTTCTGTCATTTCTATTGAGATTTTGTTCTTGAAGGGTATCATGGGTGGTGGACTTAACCATAAGGTGCCAAAGAACTGTAAAAAATAGAAGAATTATACTGATGTCATGGATAAGCTCAACAAGGGTGGCCTCACTACCTACATGAAGTACCTTCATAGTTCTAAAGATGCTATTAGGAAATATTTTGTGGAGAGTTAGAAGGATGGTATTGTGGTTATCAGAGGAATGACCGTTAAGCTTATCGAAGACCTTATTGTTGAGGTGACTGGTTTGAATACCAAGGGCTTGAAGCTTTACAGAGATAAGAAGATATCCCAGAAGACTATTCAACACTTCCCAAAGGATAAGGTGGAGGCTGAGAGTCTAGTGAAAGATTCTAGGGGATGTTATGATGTCAAATCCATCAAGTAGTTCTGGGCGAAGGTTCTTACTACTATTATGGAGTATATCTCCCTAGACGGGAGGTATAAAAGGGTTCACTCTTACCATTTTGTGCTATTATGTCATTTGAGACATAAGGTTAGGGTTTCATTTCCTTTCTACCTTTGCATTCTCTCTATCATAGTATTATTAACCACAAGAAAAAAGAAAGAAAGCTCACTCTGCATGAGAGCCTCATTCTTCTTATTGTTGAGCATGTTAAGAAAATTGCAATTAGTAGCCCTCTTATTCTCTCACCTAGAGACTCTGACTCTACTAAGGCCTCAGGTAAAAGGATTCAAGTGGGGGAGGACATGGCAAAGCTGACTATTAAAAAATAAAAATTTGAAAAAAATAAAGGTATGGATACAAAATCTGATGGCAAGAATACTAATGGTTATGAGGAAACCGATTATATCCCCCACTCCCAGTCTAAAGATGAGAGTAAGGAGTCCCTATCAGTTTCAGTGAGTGTTTCTAGCGATGAAGAGGACAAGTTTGCATTTTCCCATATCTCCAAGGAGAAAGGGATTGACACTGAAGACATTGAGGGGGATGTGGGTGGTCAGAAAGTTTCTATTTTCGTCAATTATGCGAGCTCAGAAGATCTTGATGTTCCCATTTATCTGAAGCTCGAGGTGGTCATGGAGGTGTAGTCGGTGAGGAAGGAGGATAATACCCATGGTCTAGACACTGCTATGAAGGGTAATGTCCCTTTTAGTTCTAGGAATATTCATTTTTCTAGAATTCTTGACATGCAGGAATGAAATGTGCAACTCCTTCAAGATGACATGGACGACAAAATTAAACCCCCTTTTGGAGTTCTCCAAACTGTGAAGGAAATTTCAATGTACTCATTTCACCTTATGAAATGGGTCTTTAAGGAAATAAAAAGCCTCCATCTCATATTTCATTCCCTCTCTACTATAGTGGATCTTATCCAAGGAAAACTGGATTCTGGGTCAGCTAGGATTGATGGAAATAAGGACAAAGAGGATGAGAATAATTTGAAGAATTTGTAGGAAAGATATGACATCCAGGAGAACACTTTGAAGAAGCACATGAAGGATAATTTTTTTTTTTATGGGTTCTTCTATGGAGTGCTTTAAATCCATCAAATCAGAGTTGGATAATGGTTCTCCAATTGTGAAGATTGAGGATGAAAAATAGGATAAGGAGGATGCAGGTACAGGAAAGCACACATGTTCTGCCAAAAAGAAGAAAATCCAAGACATCATCTTGGAACTCTCAGACTTCAATGATGACATCAAGAAGGTGTCTAAGGCTAAGAAGGAAGCAAAATGAACTCTTCTAGAGTTTTCCTAGGTCCTGGTGTTCCCCTTCTTTTTTGCTGGATCATTTTTTGGTTTTCGGTTGTTGGGTGGTTTAGATGGTTTCTAGTTTTTGTCTTTGGTTTTTTGTGTTGGTCCTAGGTTTCATGGGCTAAGCTTTAGTCCTATTTCAGCTTAGTGATTTTATCACCTATTTCTTTTTTGTAATGGTTATAAGGGGTTTTGGGTCCCCATAAAACCTATTTTTACCACCAATAAAAAATGTAGGAACACTATCTCAATCACTAGAAATATGTTGACATCAATGAAAAAACATCAATGTCAGCACGTATATGGATGATATTCCAACAATATCCCCCTTTGGCATTGATGGAAACATATAGTTTATTAACTAATGAATATTTGATGGAGATGATGAAGACCGAGTGATACCGAGTATCATGATTGTAGAAATGGTTAGATCAATTATTGTTTTGTCATTTATGTCAAGAAATGGATTAATTGATTTTTATTGTGTTACCATATATTAAGAGGATAAGTTAAATGGGTGAAAAATACAGATCAAACAATGATGAATTAATGATGTTATAGTTATTTTATACTATATATTTGATGTTATCAAGTCGGGAACTGTAATGAATTAAGTTATGATTGAAAGAGATACTTTACCAAGCTAGACGGAGTTAGTCAATAAAATGTTATGTGATTAGTTTACAGTTAGCAAAAACTGAGCACCGAGCATTGAGAACTAAGAATGAGTTAGACACTGAGTAGTGAAGAATTCACTTACAAAGTTGCAATGAAAGTTTTACTGAGTATAGTATATTGATATAAATGATCATGAATTCAAATTTAATGCAAAGTGATGATGAGATGGATGAGAAAATAAATTAAATGAATTTTGTTACAAGATTTATGAATGGGAAAATTCAATGTGAAGATCTAAGGTGAAGATAAAGTCATTAAATAGAAAATTCAAAGTTCCAAGAAAAGTTACAAGTTCTGAGGTAAAAGTGATTTGGTTTACCGAGTTGAGAAATTTGAAGAATATGATCAAATGAAAAAGTGCAAACGAAGGAAAATAAAATTAAGGAGATTAAGAGGAAAAAAAATTTCTATAGAAGGAATGAGAATTACACTTAGTGTAAAGGCTACTGGTGAATTAAACATAGAAGAAAAGAAACTAAAGAACAACATTTACCAAGCAGAACAGAGAAAGATAGATCAAAGAATCTACAATCTGAGAAAGAGATCAATGGAATATGTGATGCTAGTATTCAATTAAGAATAAAGGATTTGATCCAAAGATAGTGAGTTTCTAATTTTTATAGATCAAAGTTTACAGTTGCTTATTAATATTTGTAATAGAGAAATCTCTTAACCGAGTGGATTTAACTGTCCTATTTGTAAAATCTAGACTTAGATGACATTCCAAAAGAGGGTTTGAATACCTCTAACAAGGCTACTCCTAACAGGGTGAAGATCTTAATAGATATGTGGTAAATCCCCAAAGAGGGTCACATTTAGAAAATGTGTTTATAATCTTTAACAAGATAAGTTCTTAACCGAGTGTACTTCAAAAGGGTACATTTTTATTGTGGGTTACAATTCCCACATAGCTTTTTTCCCAAACTGGATTTCCTCATTAAATCTGGTGTTAATGAGTTATATCATGTGTTAATGAGTTAATCTAATGTTGCTAAGTTTGTATTATTGATTGTTGCTTATGTTATTTGGTGAAATATTGGTTATTTACTATATTCAGTACTTACCGAGTGAATCAATGACTTTAGTTTTAAGAGTTTAAGTTTGATTTGTTTGATTCACCCCTTCTTAGTGGGACCAAAAATTGGTATTAGATCCTTGTTACTCTAAAGTGATGAGTTTTAAGGACTTGAGTTAAGATCTAAAGATGTATAATACAGAAGCACCAAAGCTGAATAGGGATTATTTCTCTACATGAAAAAGTAGAATGAGGTTGCATGTGTCTAGAGTAGGAGAATACGCACTTTACTATCTTGAGAATGAATATGTAGCACTGACTAATGCACCTTTGACTATCAGTGAGAAAATATAGAAACATGAACACACACAAGTTATGATTGAGATTGAATCTACACTTATCGACTAGGAATATGATGAGCTTTATGGTTTTACTACTATGAAACATATGTCAGATAAGATTGTTTTTACCTATGGTGGAGATTAGCATGTTCATAAGGCTAAAGTAGAAAGTTTGAGAGGAAAATTTGACTCTATGAGGATGAAGGAAGGAGAGAACATAATACAATATAGTACAGGACTTAAGGAGACTATTAATTCTATCAGAGGAGCTGGTGGTATCATAACAATGGATGATGTTATAGGAAAAATGTTGAGAACTCTTCTATCAAGCTATGCTATTCGTGTATCTTCTATACAAGAGCTGAGATTTATACCCCAGATGAATGTTTCACATGATTCAACTATTGGTAAGTTAACTGCATTTGAACTTAATGATTTTGAAAATAGTGTGTCTATTGTTTCTAATATTGAATCTTCATTTAAGTCTACTTTAAATATTGGAAATACTAGGGAAGTTGATGCTAGAGATGGTTATTTGAGCAGTGCTAGTGAGAAGTTCTATAGTTGCACTAAAGGACTTGAAGATCTATTTACTGAATGTAATGAAAATGAAAGAAAATTTGAATCTTTGTTGGCTAGAAGGCTACAAAGAGGCAAAGGAAAATACCAAGGTAAGTTACCCTTTAAATGTTTTAGTTGTGATAAAATTGGTCACTTTGCATCTAACTATCCAGAGAATGATAAGGATGAAAATAAAGATAAGGAAAATAGAGAAAACATATTCAGGAGATACAAAAACTATAAAAAAAAAGGTAATAAATCTTGTTATATTGGTAATTAAGGACAAAATGATGATGATTCTATTGAGAACAATGAGGAAAAAGAAGTTCTTTATGTTGCTATAAAAGATTATTGTAATGAAGAAGAACCTAGAGCCCTAATATCACAAGTAAGTAAGAATGAAACATGTATTATAGATAGTGGTTGTTCACATCACATGACTGCTCACACACTTAAGTTTATTTCCATGGAAAAGCATGATGGAGGTTATGTTAAATTTGGTAATGATGATCCATATCCTATGAAAGGAAAAGGATCTATAATTCTATTGGGTTGAAGGATTAATGTAAAATCAGTTGAGTGTTGCCAAGCTAAACAATACAAGTCACTGAATGGAATTTCAATATGGAAGAGTGAAAGTATTTGATGAGAAGAGAAATCTAATTGCTACTGTAGAAAAATCTAAAAAATAATCTATTTTATCTTCATAATTCTATGAAGATTTTCCTATTTGCTAAATTTTAAGATGTTTGGTTATGGCACAAAGGTTTTGTCATGTTAATTTTGACAACTTAATCAATGTGAGTAAGAAGAATAGAGTAAGAGGTCTATCGAGACTTGAAAAACTAGAGAATTATATGTGCAGAGAATGCCAGATGGGTAAGATGACTAAATCTAGTTTTGCAAGAAAGACTTATGTTACACAAGGAATTTGGATTTAGTTCATATTGATTTATGTGGACCGATGAGAACTCAAAGTTATTATAGAGACAAATATTTTATTTTATTTGAGGATAAATATTCTAGAATGATATCTGTAATGTTTTTAAAAGAAAAATATGATGCATTTCAAATGTTTAAGTGGTATAAGGCCCAAGTTGAAAAAGAAACTAGAAGACAGTTGAAATGTCTGAGATCGGACAGAGGAGGCAAGTTTACTTTTGATGAGTTTACATTGTTTTGTAATGAGAATAGAATAAAAAGATAGTTGTCAGCACTGAGGAAACCAAAAAAGAATGAGATTGTTGAGAGAAGAAACAAATCAATTATTGATTGTGCTAGGACACTGATGATTGAAAAAGTAGTTTTATAGAAATTCTAGACGGAAGTTGTGAGTACTTCTATTTATACATTGAACCGAGTAAAAATGAAGAAAGGTACCAACAAGATGCCTTATGAAATCTGGTATGATCACAATTCTAATGTTAGTTACTTTAAAATATTTGGGAGAAAATGCTATATTCTGAAAGATTCTAGAGAAGGAAAGTTTGATTCAAAATGAGATGAAGGGATATTCTTAGGATATTATACAAAGAGTAAAGCTTAAGAATGTTTGAAAAAGGTTACTGAAAAAATGGTGGAAAGTGCAAATGTGAGAATTGATGAATTTGTAGAAAGGAATGAAGAAGACAGTAAGAAGGAACTTGATGATTATGAGAAGTTTGTATATGTACAACATGATGCACCTAAAACTTTACTGAGAGCACTTACTGAGGAGGAAAATGAACAAGAATTTCCACAACCGAATATTTATATTGATGAATCAAGAACTACCGAGCCTATTTTAGCAAATTATGTGAGAAGGAGCCATTCCCCAAGCAAGATTATTGGAAATAAGGAAGCTGAAGTGATGACAAGAAGCAAGTCCAGAGACAATATATGTTTGATATCTTAATTTGACCTGAAGAAAGTTATGGAAGCACTAGATAATGAGGATTGGATGAAAGATATAAAAGAAGAGTATGGTCAACTTAAGAGGAACAAGACATGGACTTTAGTACCCAGACCTAAAGACAAAAATGTTATTGGTACTAAATGGAATTTTGGAAACAAACTGAATGAACACGTAGAAGTTATCACAAATAAAGCTAGATTGGTTTGCAAAGGTTATGCATAAGAGGAAGGAATTGACTATGGAGAGACTTTTGCACCTGTTCCTAGACTGGAAGGAGTTAGAATATTTATAGCATATGTTGCTTACAAAGGATTCAAGGTATATCAGATGGATGTTTTTTATTAAGGTAAAAATAGGTTTTGAAAGGAACTTGAAACCTTTTACAAGAGATAATTAAAGATAAACAAAGACAGCCCTTCCAAACATGAAATGCCTACTATGAACAAAAGAGAAGGACCCAAGCATACAACCCAAAACCCAAAGAAGTAGAAAACCAGTCAAAAAAGCATAGTTACCAGCAAAACACCAGCAAACCTTCAAGCACAGCACCCAACTTAATGCATTTTTTCATAGGCTTCCTTAGCCTCTTTCTGCATGTTTTCCATCAAGTCAATGGAATCCTTCAGCTTTAGCATCTCCTTTGGGATATCTGGAACTTTTCTTTTGACACCTCTATGATTTCTAGTGCTCATGCCCGCTCTCTCAATATCACCTTCCACCATGAAAGTAGTTCATTCCAGTAGACTCATTTCTAGGTAGGCATATAAATCTTTGAGATTCTAGACAGAAACTTTCAGCCCTTCATTATTGTGTTTCAGAATAATGTTTATCATATGCCCATTGTGACTGATTTGGGCTTTCATCTTGTTGAACTTATCTTCAATAATTTCATTAATCTTTTGTAAGGTCATCATTTCTATCTTTATTGTTTACCTTAATCTTCACCTCCTTCTCCATATCTACCATTCTGGAATTGAGAGGATCCATAGCTTCTTGCATATTCTTGAGGTGTAGTTTCATCGTGTTCATTTCCTCCCCAATACACTTCTCCATATTAGCCCCATAGTCCTCTGTACACTTTGGGATTGTCTCGTTGACCTCAAAACCCACCATTTTGTAGTCTGAGTTAATTTTTTGTTTTTACTTCTTATTACCATCTTTCCTTAGAATACTATTCTCCTCTATTTCTTTTTCCTTATTCTCCTCCTCCTCTTTTTCTTTTTCATCCTTCTCTTCTTCCTTCTCCCTGTTTTCTTCTTCCTCATTCAGCTTGAGTTTGTCTGCTTCCTTCTCCTTTTTCTCATCTTCCTCATTTAGATTGAGGCCTTCCACAGCTGTGTTATCATCTGCATTATTGGAGTCCTCTTCATCTTTGACCTGATTCTCCTTAGAATTTCCAGATTCTACCTCACTCTCGGGCTCTTCCATTTTTTCCTCATCCTGGGTCTTATCCTCATCAGTGCTCAGGGTATTAGGGCTGACCTCCATCTCTTCCCTAATGTTCTCCATTTTCTTAATCTTTTTGTTAACCCTCTTCTTAGATTTCACTTGCTTGATATCTTGGTTCAACTTCCTGAAATTCCCTTTGACCCTTTGAGGGATAGGGTCCGAAACTTGATTTTTAATATAATTAGAGATAAGTAGAATAAAACCTTCATGCAGAACCGGGTTTGAAGATTTTTTCTTGTGTTCCACAATACTATTATTCAGAGAGCTGAGAAAATAATAGAGGAAAGAAACAAGCTTCTGGTGCCGAAAATGATTTGCGAGGATGAAATGGAGGTTATATATTTTAGAATACCTACCATCTAGAGTAAAGTATTCGATCATCACAGTGAGAATGTGAGCCCAGTGAATTTTTATCTTTTTTATGTCGACGTAGTCTCCCCTGATTTTGGTCAAATGGGCTTGCTCTTCTTCATTCTTTGGGAAGATTTTGAAGGCTTGGGTGCCCATCCTCTTATTGTCCCTATAAAACTTCATTCCATCCACTGGAATACCCTTTATTTTAGAGGTGAGATTCAGGGTAAGAGGGATAGATTTACCCCACAAATTCACCATCCCATTCTTCCATCCATCTGTAAATTTCTTTGTAATTTCCTTATCTGCACCATGCAAGCACTCCATGAAGTTCGTAACTCCTCCTTTCCTGAGTCTTTTCCAAACCTTTTTCTTCAGCTTCCATTTTGAGTAGTCCATCGGCTACTCCCTCTTCAAACCACCCCCCATCATAGCATATTTTTGAACAAATAGGATACAATTTTGTAGAGAGTGGAGCTTAAGCTTTCTTTGGTTTTTCTTACTATTTGTGACCCATGATCCGTGTGAGTAGAAAATTTCAATCAAACCCACAAGCCTCGATTGATAATAAGTGACACATTTGAAATTAGCTATCATAATCATTATTAATGCTTGTTTGCGGTAAGCCTTTATTTTGATTTACCTTGTCGTACTTGATGAGATGCAAAATCTCTAAACTTAAATCCATCTCCCCATTCCATGATTTCATTGCATTACAATTAACACCCACATTGGCTAAACTATCCACAACCCTATTTCCTTCCCTATACACGTGAGAAATAAAGCATTCTTTGAAAAGAAGCAAAGTGCATTTAATTTTCTCTATAATGTGAGCTATAGTCTAGGATGCTTTTGATTTTCCTTTGATACAGTTAATGATGTTTAATGAGTCTCCCTCCAACCAAAATTTCAAAATTCCTTTCTCTTTAGCCTAATTAACACTCATAAGAACCGCCATAGCTTCGGATACATGGTTCATTTGATTTCCAAAAGGAGAAGCAACTGCCCCCAGACAATTCCCAGCACTATCTCTTAAGCATCCACCACCTCCAACTTTTCTCGGATTCCCTTTCGTAGCTCCATCAAAGTTGCTTTTTGCTCAGCCATAAGGTAGAGCAGACCATCTTGTATTTTCCCTCTTATCTAAATTCTTGGTCTCTTTTTCACTGGGGATTCCCCAATCAGAGCTTGTTATTTCCTAAAGATTCAAAAGGTTATTTCTTTGAGGAAAAGACACATTGAAGTTTTCCAGCATGCCTCTAATTATTTGGTTAGCCACAACTGTATGGGAGGATTTTTTCTCTCTAAAGACCCTATTATTCCTCTCCCTCCACATCCTCCATGAGAAGTGAGGTAGGAAGAGCTTCCACATCTCCTTATAGTCTTTGCCCTTTCGAGGACACAACCATTGAGTAATCAGCTCCTGAGCACTATTAGGTTTGACCCAATCCACATTAAAATACATAAACACTAATTCCCATGCTTGGATAGAGAAGGGATAGTGGATCATCAGATGGTTACTATTTTCAACTTTAGAGTGGTAAAGGTAACATCTATTTGGCATGATGAAACCTCTTTTGTGGATATTTTCCACCGTGAGGATTTTATCCTGTGTCAGAAGCTAGAAAAACATATTAATTTTAGGGATAAGGTTGGAGTTCCAAACCTGAGCATTGAGAGGCTGGGAACTTCTAGAGAGAAGAAGGGCTAAAGCTGAAGCAACAAAGAATTTTCCATTAGGTTCTGGGCTCTAGATCAAAGAATCCAAAGAGTTGGTTGGAAACCAAGAATTGAGTTGGGCATTGTTTTGAGAGAGATTACCCTCAAAGGAACCAAGGTCCACCCATTTTTCATTAATCAAGTATTCTGCCACCCTTTCTCCCACAATATCTTGGTAGTCAAGAATAGAAAGACTCCACTCTTCATTCTCTTTAAGGGCTTTATTTTCCAGCCATTTATCCTGCTAGAAATTTATCTTCCTGCCATTTCCCAGTTTCCATCTCACTCCCTTTTTTATCAACTCTTTTCCTCTATAGATGCTATTCCATATAAAGGATCCATTAACTTCCTGGGAGTTGTTAAGCATGTCCTCAAGAGAATGGATATGGTATTTCCTTTTGAGAATTGAATTCCATTCCTTTTCTTCCTCAAAGATTCTCCAGCACTATTTTTCCATTAGAGCCTTATTAGTATTCTTTATGCTTCTGATCCCCAATCCTCCCCATTTTTTGGGTTTGCAAAACACCTCCCAAGCCACAAGACTAAATTTATTTTTTTCCTCAACTCCCGACCATAAGAAGCACCTTTGGATTTTTTCAATCAGTTCAGCAAACGTGTTAGGGATCTTGAAAAGGCTAAGCGCATAAACAGGAAGATTTTGCAGGGTGGACTTAAGAAGTTGGACTTTCCCAGCAAGGCTAAGGGTAGCACCTTTCCAACCTGCAAGCTTATTGTGAAATCTATCAATGATCTTATTCCAAAAGACATCATCAGGTTTAAGACAGAGAGGAAGGCCCAAGTAAGGAGTTGGGAGACTCCCAATTTTACAGCCTAATATTGAAGAAATCTTCCTTTGTCTATCTTCAGGAGTGTTACAGAAGAAGAGAGAGCTTTTTGCCCAATTTATAAGTTGGCCAGAAGTTCTAGTGTAAGTATTCAGAACCTTTTTCATGTTTCTATCTTCTTTAACTGAAGCTTCTCCCATAATTATTGTATCATCTACAAATTTCTCATGCGAGCATCTCAACCAGGCAGAAGAGGGTTGAAGCCCAGAGATCATTCCTTTCTTCACAAAGATTTGGATAAATCTTCCCAGACTCTCTGCCATAATAGAAAAAAAGATAGGAGAGATGGGGTCTCCTTGCCTCAAACCTCTAGTAGGGTGGAAGAAATGAGAGGATCCCCCATTAACCAAAACTAAGGAGGAGACCGTAGTAACCAGCTGCATTATGAGTTTGATCACACCCTCATCAAAACCAAAGGAACTCAATACATAGGGTAGGGATTCCCAGTCCACTCTATCATAAGCTTTAGACAAATCTAATTTCATCATAAAACCTTTTTTTTTATGCTAAGAGAGAGTGGATGTTCTCATGAACAACGATAATCGAATCCAGAATCTGTCTCCCTGCCACAAAGCCATTCTGCTGAGGAGAGATCAAGTTAGGAAGGATGCTCAACAATCTAGAAGTAACAATTTTAGATATGATTTTATAAAAGGAGTTGCACAGACTTATTGGTCTAAAGCCATCCACAGTGTCAACTCCCAGTTCCTTCAGAATTAAAGCTATGAAGGTAGCATTGAGCTCTTTGAGGATAGTTTTGGAGCCAAAGAACTCCTTGATAGCGGAGCACACATTTTTACCAGTTATTTCCTAGAAATTCCAGAAGAAGAACATCCGAAAGCCATCCGGCCCTGGGGATTTTTATCCTTCAAATGAGAGCATAGCCTTCCTAATTTCAGCTTCCTTAGGTAGAGCTTTAAGAAAAGAGTTACTCTGACTGTCCAAAATACTAGGGATATAGTCAAGGAGTTTTCTTTGATCCTCATGACCCAAATTTTGGTCCTTAGTTAAAAAGCCCGTGAAGTACTCCATCATCTCCTTTCTAATTTCCTCTTCCTTAGTGATGATTCCTCTAGGTGCTGATAAGGAATGAATCCTATTTGAGGCTTTGTGTTTGAGGGCCATGAGCTGAAATAATCTTGTGTTCTTATCTCTGGCTTTGAGCCATAACGATCTAGATCTTTGTCTCTAGAACATTTCCTCTTTAGCAATTATATTGTGGTAATCCACAAGAATCTACTACTCTTTAGATCTCAATTTCTTAGATAATCCCTCAGATTAAATTTCCTCTTGAATTTCCTTTAATTCCATTTGAATTTTGTCTTTAGCTTTGAAGATGTCCCCAAACATATTCTTGTTCCAACTTTTGATATTTTTCTTGACATTAGCCAGTTTCTTAGCAATATTCCACCATTCTCTAATATCAGATGGATGTTAAGTCTGCATTTCTTAATGGGACACTTGAGGAAGAAGTATGCATTGAGAAACCTAAGGGATTCATTGAGAACACAAAAAAGAACAAGGTACGTAAGTTACATAAAGCTTTATATGGATTGAAACAAGCACCTCGAGCATGGTATGATAGAATGCACTCTTATCTAATCAAAATAGGATTTCAAAGAAAAAGTGATAACAGTAATGTTTACTTGAAATGTGACAGTGATAATAAAGTTTTGATTGCTAAAATTTGTGTTGATGATATTATATTTGGAGGAAATGACACTTTATGTAAAGGATTTGCTGATGAAATGAGAAAAGAGTTTGAGATCTCAATGATCAGAGAGATTAAGTTCTTTCTAGGTCTACAGATACTAAAATTTACTAGAGGAATCTATATTACACAAGCCAAGTATATCAAAGAGATTCTTAAAACTTTTGGTATGAAGGATTCCAAACCTGTTGTAAAACTGATGCTTATTGGGTGTAAATTATCTAAGGAGGATGAAACAAAAGAGGTGGATAAAACTCTTTATTGATCCATGATTGGTAAATTGCAGTATGTTGTTCACAATAGATATGGAATGGCACATGTTGTTGGAATTGTTGCAATATTTTCTTCCAATCCAAAGGAAACATATATGTCTATAGTAAAAAGGATTTTGAGATACCTGAAAGGCACATAAGAGTTTGGATTACTATATAAGAAAGGAGGTACTTTTGATCTGAAAGTATACACTAATGCAAATTGGGCTGGAAATGTTGATGAGAGAAAAATTACTAGTGGAGGAGCATTCATTCTAGGTGAAAGATTGGTTACATGGATGAGCAAGAAAAAAATTTGTATTTCACAGTCTACTACCGAGGCTAAATATATTTTTGCTACTATGAATTGTGCAAACATAGTATGGATTAAGAAATTAATTGAAGGTATGCAAGAAGAGATCACATATCTAGTTACTATTTTTGTGATAATGCAAGTGGTATTAACATATCAAAGAACTCAGTTATGCATTCAAAGACCAAGCACATTTATATCAAGTATCACTACTTGAGAGAGAAAGTTCAAGAGAAGAATGTGAAATTGGAATATGTGAATTCAAAGGAAATACTAGCTGATATCTTTACAAAGCCACTACCTAAAGATGCTTTTGAGTATCTAAGAGTTAAATTATGGGTTCTTCGCCTATCCAATATTCACTAAGGAGCATGAGGCATGTTGCATCAATTCTATATTTCATTAGAATATCTATTTCTAAATTGATGTTAGTATGACACACTTTAGGTGATTCCTAAAGTTGTGAAAAGAATATTATATATATTATTTTATGACTAGATGACAGGTATAATCCACTACTGAAACAAGTTTTCAGGAGTTTGAATTTTTGGCATTGTTGTCAAAGAGGGAGAAAAATGAATTGATGACATTTATGTACAAAGAGATATTGAAGGAGAAGAATGAATTGCTAATATTTACTCATGAAGGAAATTTAGTGTGTATGTTACAAAAATTGAAGATTTATCCAAGAGGAAGATTAAGATCAGAAATATATCAAAGTGGAAACAAATATATCAATTCAAAGGGAGTATAGTTATGAATTTGAGAACTACCATCATCAATTTCTATAACAATATTATAGTGGTTGCCATCAATGCCAAATAGAAATATTGTTGATTAACTGATGAATATCTAATGGAGATGATTAAGACCGAGTGATACCGAGTATCGTGATTGTAAAAATGGTTAGATAATTTTTTGTTTTGTCATTGATGTCAAGCAATTGATTAATTAGTTTTTGTTGTGTTACCATATCTTAAGAGGAGAAGTTAAATGGGTGACAAATACAAATCAGACAATCATGAAGTAATGATGATATAGTTGTTTTGTACAATATATTTGATCTTATCAAGTTGGTACATTTGATTGATCAAGTCGGGAACTATAATGAATAAAGTTATGAATGAAAGAGATACTTTACTGAGATAGACTGAGTCAGTCGGTAGAATGTTATGTGAGTTGGTTATAGTTACCAAACACTGAGCACCAAGAATGATTTAGACACTGAGAAGTGAAGAAGTCAGTTACTGAGTTGCAAACAAAGTTTTACCGAGTACAATATACTGATATTAAATGATTATGAAATCAAATTTAATGCGAAGTGATAATGAGCTAGATGAGGAAATGAATTATATGAATTTTTTTACAAGATCTATGAGTGGGAAAATTCAATGTGAAGATCTAAGGAAAAGATCATGTGGTTAAACATAAAAGTGAAAGTTCCAAGAAAAGTTACAAATTCTGAGGTAAAAGTGATTTGGTTTACCGAGTTCATAAAATTGAAGAAGATGATCGAACGATAGAGCGCAAAGGAAGGAAAATCAAATTAAGGAGATTAAGAGGAAATTTTTTTTCTATATAAGGAATGAGAATTACACTTAGTGTAAATGTTACTAGTGAATTGAATAGAGAAGGAAAGAAGCTGAAGAACAACATTTATTGAGTAGAACAGAGAAAGATAGATCAAAGAATCTATAGTCTGAGAAAGAGATCAATGGAGTATGTGATGCCAGTATTCAATTGAGCATAAAGAATCTGATCCAAGCATAGTGATTTTCTAATTCTTACAAATCAAATTTTTATGTTGCTTATTAATATTTGTCACCGAGAAATCTCTTAACCGAGTGGATTTATCTGTCCTATTTGTAAAACCTAGACTTAGGTGACATTCCAAAAGAGTGTTTGAAGACCTCTGACAAGGCCACTCCTAACAGAGTAAAGCTATTAATTGATCTGAGGCAAATCCTCTAAAAGGTTCATATTTATCAAATGTGTTTGTAATCTTTAACATGATAAGTTCTTAACCGAGCCTACTTTAGAAGGGTACATTTTTATTGTGGGTTACAATTCCCATAGAGGTTTTTTTCCCAAATTGGGATTCCTCATTAAATCTGGTGTTAATGAGTGAATCTAATGTTGCTAAGTTTGTATGATTGATTGTTTCTTATGTTATTTGGTGAATTGGTTATTTACTGTATTCAATAATTACCGAGCGAATCCGTGAGTTAAGTTTTAAGAGTTTAAGTTTAATTTGTCTGATTTATCCTCCCTCTTAGTGGGACCAAAAATTGGTATCAGAGCCTTGTTACTTTGAAGTGATAAGTTTAAAGGACTTGAGTTAAGATCTAAATATGTATAAGAAGAATGTACCTCCACTTGTACTCTTTTTTTCATCAACATTACCTGCCCAAAATGTATCAATAAAAGCACTCAATGAAAAATCATCATCTTTAAGATACCAAAAACCATAGTCAACTATCCCTTTCAATTATCTAAAAATTATTTTAACAACAACAACATGTAATTCTTTAGGATCTACTTGAAATCTAGCAACTCTACAAATAACATTCATAATATCAGGTCTAGTCTGTGTCAAGTACAATAATGCATAAATCATAGATTTGTATCTTGTTTGATTTGTCTTCAAGGAATCATGATCCTCTGTCAATTTAAAATCAATAACCACAGGAGTACAAACTGGTTTTTAATCTTCCATACCAAATTTCTTACACAACTCTTTCACATACTCGGACTGAGATATGAAAATTCCTTTTTTTTTTTTTTTTTTTTTTAAATTTTTTAATTTGTAGACTAAGAAAACATTTCATCTCACCTATCATAGACATCTCAAAATATTTTTTCATATCATTAGAAAAATCTTTACTCAACTCATAATTCCCACCAAAAATTATATCATCCACAAATACTTCAACAATTAAAATGTTAACATAATAAATCTTGAAGTACAAGTTACTATCAGTAGTACCTTTATTAAAACCAATCCTCAACAAATAATTATCCAATATTGCACACCAGAATCTAGGGGCTTGTTTCAATCTATACAAATCTTTCTTCAATCAAAAAACCATGTCAATTTTATTAGTCAATGGAAATCCATCAGGTTTCTCAACATAAAATTCTTCTTCCAACTCTCCATTCAGAAATGCAAAATTAACATCCATCTTATACACTTGGATATCTTTGTAAGTACCATATGCAAGAAACATTCTAGCAGCCTCAATTATAGCAACACAAGCAAATGTTTCCTCAAAGTTAATACCTTTCATATCTGAGTATCCCTTACAAACAAGTCTTTCTTTATTCCTGATCACTTCACCATCTTCATTCAATTTTTTTTGAATACCCATTTAGTTTTGATTGCTTTTTTTTCCATAGTTCTATGAAAGAAGAATCCAAATTTTGTTCTATTCAATATATTCCAATTCTTCTTCCATAGCTTTAACCCAAGTTTCATCTTTACATGCTTCACTAACATCCTTAGGTTAAATCTTAGAAATTAGAAAAATATTATCTCTATCTTTTTCTAACCTTCTCCTAATTTGAACTCATTTATTCATATCTATAATAATCAAATTTTCAGATTGATTTATCCTTACATACCTTGGAGTCATAGGATTTGCATTTGTAGATGACTCATGTGTCTCCACTTCTTCCTCATTTGCAACTTCTTCATCTTCATCTACCAAACCATTCTAATTCTGATTTTGATTCTATGCTTACATTCCATGATTGTCTTCCTCATCATATGAATCATATCTACAATATCTAGCTTGTCTTTGATAGTTTTCATCCACTTTGACATTTGCACTTTCAACTATTTTTCTCAACCTATTATTGTAACACTGGTATACTTTTCTCTTTGTAGAATAACCAAGAAAGATACCTTATCACATCTAGGATCAAATTTCCCTAAATCTTCATCTCTTATGATTTAACATTTTAATACAAAAATTCTAAAATATTTCACAGTAGGAAGATGGCCATACCATGTCTCATAAGGGCTCTTAATAGTGCCTTGCTTTATTTTAACTCAGTTCAATGTATAAATTGCAATACTAACCGCTTCTCTCCAATAGACTTGTGGTAATTTTCCCTCAATTACCATTATCCTTGCAGTGTCTAGGATAGCTTTGTTTCTTATTTTTGAAATACCATTGTAGACATCTGTTAATCTCTAAGTTTTGTTGATGATTAGTGACCAACACTTAGTCATTCACTTAGGAAGTTTTAGTTGGCTATCACTATGGCCGAGCTAAAACTATGCAAGGCCGAGCAACATTGCCGACTAGTTTTTCAGTTTGCCTAGTTACATTTCCGAGCGGAGTTACATTGCCGAGCCGAGAAGGATACAGAGATGTTAAGTGTCGAGCGACAGAGAAGTCAAGTGCCAAGAAGAACAATTTTTGTATACATGTCTAGAATGATTCAAACTTTGAGGATAAGTGGTCTGGCCAACTTGTATAAGATTTTTGGGCTGACTTATGTATGCATTTAATATTCTTCTACGGAGTTAGTTATGCATTTAATTAGTTTATCCTATGCATGATCTATTGTAAAAATTAATTGTAATACCATCAAGGTATGGATATTAGATCTTGATCATTGATCTAGATCTTTCTATCAGACTTGAACGGATATATTAGATTGCTTCGAAACCCTATTTTTTTATGTGTGTAAGAAGAGTAGATGAAGTGTGGTGACTGCATTTTCAAGTGAAATGCACAAAGGGTTATTTTTTTAAGAAGCAGATATCAAGAAGAATGACAACACAGTGAATAGCAGAGTAAAGTTATATTAGATTATGAGATCATAGAAGGTACTGGAAAGAGGAGGTCCATCATCAACATCAGAGTGCATAACAAAGGATCAATACCTGAGACATTCTAATCATTGTATCAGGTGAAAATCTCTTAACAAAGTGGTTCTAGTAGACCTTTCTTTATCTCCTAATAGAGTGCTTACTTTATTGTAAGTTGAAATACTTTAACAAGGTAGATTGTAATGATCTTTAGCTCTTAACCGAGAAGACCTTTAACAGGGTAGATTACATTTTGTAATCAACATTTGTAACCTTAACAGGTACACTTTATTACTGCAATAGTGGAGAATTTTGTGGGTGTCATCCCCACCCCATTTTTACCTATTTGGGTTTCTGGGTTACCAAGTTATTGTGTTATGTGTTATTTATTTCATTGTGTGGATGCTATCTGAGATTACATTAGATT
>MU224552.1:6210083-6239650 GCA_018584345.1 Thuja plicata
TCAACCTAAACCACACCCTAGGACTTCACAAAACCTCTCAAAAACCCCAGTTAATCATGCATCCGAAAATGGAGTATTGGTTTCATCAACTCTTGGTTCCTTAAACCACCTACCTAGCTTAGGAATGCTCAAGACCAACTAAGGAGAGGGTGAGGTCCATATTCCACTCAACATGCCACTTCATCACAAAGGTGTCAAGTGACACCTCACTAAAGTACACATCACAACACAATTGACATGCCTAGTGGGTAAATACAAAATTATTCACAAGAAGAAATTTACTTACAAACATTGTCAACCATACAAACACATGCAACATGTTTACGAATAAAATTACATCACAACGAGGTCGTACTCTTCTTAGATTTGACCTTGGTTTTCAACTGATTACATTTAGATCCTATCTTGTTTCCCCGACTTACAACCATGACCATGTTTCCTGCACACTCAAATTCTATGTCAGTACATTATAAAATTTTGCATTAATAATCATTTCAAAAATAGAGTAGTAACATCTATCTTGAAAAATACATATACATTTGTATTCATTAAAAACATTACGTATTCTGCATAAGCATCTAACCCTAAACTTATCATAAAACCATGATTTCACCAATATTCATTATACTAAAGATGACATAACAATGCAGAGTGTCTATATCATAGATAATCGTGAAATAAAAATAAGCATATATAAAAGTATAGCTAACATGATCATCATAAGAAACTATAACAACTATCTCATAAGATCCAAAGATAGCATATATAATCCAAAATAGATCGAGTGTCTATACTCAAAGTATCATCCTGATGAATCGAATGTCAAAATGAAAGTAGAACTAGGATGGGGTAGGACAGGATCTCACAGGAATGAACCAAGATTTTAATTTTTAAAACCTCTTTGTCAAGAGGTTGGAATTAAAATTTTTAAACATGTTTTGAAGAGAAGAAAGTAGTAGGGATATTCTCCTCACTCTTTGAGTGAATCAAGCTCCTAAACCTACCTATTCGATTCATTTCTTTCTTTAATATGAACATGTTAGATCTTGTAAAGAATAAAAATGGTGTAAATGTAAAGAGGTAATGGGAACAAGAGACTTGCACATCTAAGTATTACCCCTTTACATATGAAAAGTTTGGGGAAGGTAAGATTCTCCTCTTAGCCCCAAATTCACAAAGGAAAGATCCAAATTGATAAACCACAAGAAAATGGTTAATGCACAAATGAATCAATCTATTAGAAATGAGAAGAAAGAGGAAAAACTTACATTCTCATTTTTGGGGGAGAGTGTGTAATAAATATGAAAATATTATAATCTTAATTGAAATGAATTGAAGACAAATACTAACCTCAATGTATAGAAGATCTGGAAATTGTTGTTTTCTGGTGTCCGTACTAAGTTTCTGGAAATTTTGCAACTAGATTTGGAATGGAAACACATATATAGAGAAAACCTAGAAATATTTTTCTTTTCTGAGCTAATCAACCTTGACCCAAATACGGGGGTGCAATTGTACCCCTTTATGTTGACCTTTGTTGATGACAATTATTCAATTGTGTATTGTCATTGATGTTTACACAAATATAGTGATGTTATACAAATGTCTATACCTAAATCAAGCACAATCAATGTATGTCATGTTCTCTTGAGCATTGAAGAAGACCAAAGTGATTTTCATTTCTAACTGAGTTCACTCGGGCAATACAGTAATGGTCAGGCATTGAAGGATTACAGTGCTAACCGAGTTATGCACTTAGTGTCAGCCGACCAACAATAGTTTACATTTTATGTTTAATTGGTTACATGCAACCGATAGACTTAAGTTTTATTATGTATTTGGAAGGTTATTCAAGATGACTTGACAAGGCCTATCATATATATACAAGCTCAAGTCTAGATTGAATGTGTGTAAGTGGAAGTAAAAATCAGAAATATATGGCAGAGTTTTGATATGAAGAGTGAAGGAGAAATTAGATGGGATTCTGATTAAGGACAAAACATACAGAGCTGCAATAGGATATTTGATCAGTAAGGATCTATTTTAAAGCCAGAGCAAAGATCTAAATCAGCAAAGGTAGTTGTTTTGACAAACAAGTCAATCCATTTTTACTCTCTAACAATTGTAGCAGTGATCCAAATCTCTTTATAGAGTAGACTTAACAATCTTTCATAAATCCTCTCACAAGGTGACATTTCTAAATTGAAGTGTTTCAAAACCTCTAACAAGGCCACTCCTTATAGGGTGATTAAATACTCTTATAGGGTCACACCTAACAGTGTGTATTGTAATTTTTAACAGGGTTGGCTCCTAATAGGGCTCACTTCAAAAGAGTGAAAAAAAGTAACTAGTTGCAATTGGTGGTTTTTCCCAAATTGGGTTTCCATGTTAAATCTTGGTGTCATCTATGTACATGTTATTTTCTTTATGATTTATGTTTCTACACTTAATCACTAAAGGATAATAACAGTTAATATCTTAAAGTTTTCTTTGTTAACCGAGTAACAACAAAATATCTTTGATGACCGAGTAACAGTGATAAATTTGATTAAGACATCTAAGGGACTTGGATTTGTTTTTGTGGTAACTAATTCACCCCTCCCCTCTCAATTACTCAACTTATTTCCAAAAAAAGGTATCAGAGAATTTGGTGCTTTTAGGGAGGGTTTCAAGGCCTAAGATAAAGATCAAAGATGTTTTACAGAAGGGAGATTCCCAAGCTTAACAAAGACAACTTCGTTGCATGGAAATATTTGATGAGACTACTGTTAGAATAGTCCCAAAGGATAAATAAGAGGGGGGGGGGGTGAATCATTTATCAGCTAATTTAATTCTTCAGGTTATTAGTTATTACATTTAATAAATGTTATTAAATGTTTAGTTTTACAGTGTAGTCAGATTTAGATTTTAATTCAATTATTTCTATCTTATAATCATACAATGATATGACACATTGGCAAATTAAAAATAGAAACTTGCTCTGGACTGATAAAGAAACTTAATCATTTTAAAAATTCAGAATCTCAGTCTTTAGATTTAAACAATGGAAGTACTAATCCATCTCTTAAGCATATACTTAAATGTAAAATACACAGTTAAAGAAACTAATTAAAATATTGTAATCATAGAGAAGTCTAAGAATAATTTTTTGTACCCATAAAAAGAAATTTGAAATGAACTTGGAATTTTTTTTAAATTTTTTTTCAAAAAATTACATCGTACAGTAAAAACAAAAACCTACTAGGCAACTTCTTATCGGTATTAAAAAAAGTGAAACTTTGCATGTCCATTGTCAAAAAAATAGGGTAACAGGAATGGGTAAACTAGGAAATCAGGGATCTTCATCTTCCCTTTCATCTGAGTAGAATTTTCCACAGAGGATAATCTCTAAAAATTTGTTAAGCCATGTCTAGTCCGACTCGTCGAATTCATCAAGGTAAAACCATTTCTGGAGAAAATCCCTCCCAAGCTGTGCCCATTTCCTATGTCGCGTTAGTTGCTCATCATTTAGGTTCAACAGAAAGTGTTGTCTGGCCACATTTCTTCCCGGTACCAACAGCTTGTGTATATATCTTGGCCAAGGGATCCCCACCCCTAATTCTACAAAAAAAAAAACATTGACATCATCCTTTAGGAATTTCTCTTTAAAAACCTTCCTCAATAGCATCAACATATCCACCTTCTGTCCTCCAAGGTCGGGGGGAGACACAAAAACTAGGATGTAATGTCCGTGTAGACGTGGTATCTATCAACATTCTCAAGGAACTCTCGACCCAATAACATCAACACAGCAGAATTTATAAAAGCATCGCCACCAACCTCCCTACAAATGGAAGTGAGGATTTCTTCTGAGACATTGCCCAAAAAGGACCTCTGGTCATCTGGGGATGTGCATCTCAAATGGATTGGTGTATCCATCTTTAATTCTTGAAAGCCTGAAGACCTAAAAACCTAAACCTTAAACCTAGAGGCAAAATTTCTACCGCTGCCACCGGCATCTCTAACTCTTAATCTACCAAAAGAAAAATGAAAAAGAAAGAAACTAGATTGTCTATAAATAGCCCCGACCCCTTGATTGATAGTAGTGATCATAGGTACTTAGCAATTAATAATTATGCTTTCTTTAATTATATTTAATGCAATTTCCATAAATACATTATGCATATTATGCGTGGGAGAGATTTAAATCAACTATCCTTAATCTTTCATATCTAAATGTAAATCTTTCCCATAAATTTTTTGATAAATGCATGTGTACTATTGACGGTTAAAGATGGTAGTTAAAGAATGTCACTGACAAGGCATTTATTTCTTTTCGAGTTATGAGTTACAAGTTGCAGTTGCACTATCCACCGTCCACATCAACAAATAACCAGTAGTAATCAATGATCATGGTTACGGTGCACTTTTTAAGGCTTGATACATGTCATCATTCCGGTGACTTCCTGCAGATGTCGGTTTCCTTCCAAAATTTGGCTCAAAATTTAATTTCAGCCAGTGATCTATGATGATCAAATGGTCTCAAATAATACATTTAACAATATCTAATTAGGTTATGTGTCCAATGTATGAACAGTTATATTTTCAACAAATAAAAGTGATATTTGATGGATGTTGCATTAATTACTATGTTATGTGTCATTATTCGGGTGACTTCTTAGAAAACTTTGTTTCCTTCACAAAATTGGGCCAAAATTGTGCCTCAGCCATTGATCTAGGATAATCAAATGGTCTCAAATAATACATTTAATATTAGTTGGCATTGGCCCACATGACGCATTGACGAGTCCCATCTTTTGAAAATTGCCAAATAAATTATTTATGATAGATTAGCCAATAAAATAAATATATTTTAAAACAACACATAAAAATTGCCAGTACAAATATTTTTTTTACCTTCACAAGACAATAATTTGCCTCATATATTATATATTTTCCCCCCATTAATTTATAATTCGCCAGGATTTTATGGAATTTTCATTCAAGAGGAAAAAAATTGCCTATGCCTTTATATTATTTTCCTAATTTGGAAAAAAAATTTGCCATCATCAATAAAAATTTTCCCCTAAATTAATGTACGATTCGCCAGGATTTTACACTTTTTCCTAGGAGGGGGTTTCTTAAAGTTATCCCTACTCAAAGTATGAGATCATGGGACCTGTTAGGAAACTCTTCATAACATCCTTGTTAGCTTAACTAACCACGCAAGCATAATTACAAGTGCACAATATAAACTGAATAGACGTGACGCTTCACTAAGTCGGCCTCACCAAATTAACTCCAACATTGCATTCTTGTTGAAACATGTTTGGCACCTTTAGATAACTATCTTCAACTCATAATTAAACTTGAATATACACACACATATCCTAAAGATAGGCGCAACTCAAGAACGAATGCAATACGTCGGCTCTATATAGACAACCTCCAGAAACCTTAACTGTCGTTTAACAAAATTACACAACACAACAAAAAATTCATATCTGAGTCTACGTGTATGAACAAAACATAAACAACATGTCTACAACATGAATATAACTACACAAGTCTTGATACCATCATTCTGATAAGTACATACAGAACACTACTATATATTATATGTTGTCATCAATGACAAATATACAATTAACTAGCAGCTAGAAGTAAATCTCCAACAGCTACATCTATCTACTATTAGAGATACTAGTTTGCAATTCTTGGATGAAAAGTATGTGGAACCATGGAGACCTATGTCTGTGGATCAGATGGTGGACATGAAGAATCATAACATAATAATTATTGATATAGCTTCTTCACTCAGCTATTATGAATTTGATGAAGTCAAGGACTTCCCTACTTCCTATGATATGTGGAATAAACTACATGATATACATGGAGGAGATGACAATGTAAAGAGAGTGAAAGCAAAAAGTCTTAGAGGTTAGTTTGATCAGATGAAAATGAAAGAAGGAGAAGACATTACAAAATATAGTGAAAGAATCAAGAAAAGTGTCAGTGCCATAAGAGCTTCCAGTGGAACAATTGAAGAAAAAAAGTGGTTAGTAAGGTATTGAGAACTTTACTTCCTATCGATGCTATTAGATTTTCAGCTATTCAAGAGATGAGGTGTAGTAACGATATAACTCTAGATGCATTGGTTGGAAGGATAACAACTTTTGAGTTGGACAATTTTGACAATTATTCTCCTAATCCTAGAAATTTTGAGTCTGCATTCAAAGATAAATTAAACCTTGGTAATATGGATAGGTACTCAAAAGGAAAATAGATTGACAGTGATAGTGATGATGATTCTGATGATGAAGATCTGGAAATCATTGAGGCATTGCTTGAAAAGAGAGCTGCCAAAGGAAAGTGCAAAGGAAGAATACTATTGATTTTCTTTTCATGTGATGAGGGTGGTCACATTGTCGCTAAGTGCCCAAACAAAGAAGACAAAGGAGAGAAAAATTTCAACATGTACAAAGGCAAGAAAGATTTCAAGGGTTACAAAAGCTACAAGAATAAAGGTAAGAAATATTTTTATATTGTAAAAGATTCTGATAGTGATGAAGATGAAGATGAAATGGTTTACATTGCTATTAACGATGAGTTAGACAATGAAGATAATGAAAAGACTGCACTTTACTTTCATATTAGCATAAATGACACTTGGATAATTGATAGTGGTTGTTCTCACCACATGATTGATGATAAAACTAAATTTGAACATCTTGAGCACTATTATGGTGGGAGTGTTAGTTTTGGGAATGACGAACCTTGCTATGTAAAAAGTAAATGTTGTATTTCTCTAATTGAAGGAATCAAATGTGATAATGCTTATTGGGTTGAAGGACTAAGGTGTAATATACTCAGTGTGGCACAACTGAATAAAATTGGTTTGAAGGTAGAATTAATGAATGGTATGGCCAAGCTCCTGGATGGTAAGGGAAACCTAGTTGGAACTAGCAGGCAAACAAAAGGTAATCTATTCTATCTTGATCTCACTGAAATTTCATGTTTTATTGCACAAGTAGAAGAAAGTTGGTTATGGCATAAAAGGTTGTGTCATGTTAATTTTGATAACTTTTTCAGCATAAGAAAGAAAAAAAGAGTAAGAGATATTCCTATTATGAAGAAACCTAAATTGGCAATATGCAAACAATGTCAAATTGGGAAGATGAGAAAAACTAGTTTCAAGAGCAAGAATTACAATACTAAAGAAGTCTTGGAGTTAGTGCATACTGATCTGTGTGGACCAATTAGAACAAAAAGTTACATAGGAGAGAATAATTTCATTTTATTTTTTGATGACCATTCTAGAATGATGACTGTTATGTTTCTCAAATAAAACTCAGAAGCTTTTTAGAAGTTTAAGTGGTACCTTGCCAGAGTTGAGAAGGAAACATGAAAGAAACTTAAATGCCTAAGATTAGATAGAGGAGGTGAATTCATTTCTAATGAGTTCAATGAATTCTCCAATGAAAGAGGAATCAAGAGAAAAGTATCTTCCCCAGGTACACCACAGAAAAATGGGATAGCTGAAACAAGAAATAGATCTATTGTGGATTGTTCAAGAACCTTGATGATTGAAAAGAATGTTGCAACCAAATATTGGAAGGAAGCTATCAACACTACAATTCACGCCTTGAACAGAGTTCAACTGAAGAAAGGTATTGAGAAGACACCTTTTGAATTATGGTATGGCTATAAACCCAATGTTCATTATTTCAAAGTATTTAGAAGTAAATTTTACATCTTGAAGGAAGCAAGAAATGAAAAATTTGATGTAAAAGGTGATGAAGGTATATTCCTAGGTTACTCCTGCAAAAGAAAAACATATAAATGTTTGAATCTTACTACTCATAAAGTCATAGAAAGTGTACATATAAAGATTGATGATTTTGCAAAGAGAAGTGAGTAACAGAGAAGTAAAGAGCCTTAGGAATACATAAAATTTGTTTATTATGAACCTGATACTATACCTAAGACACAGGGAATGGTGATTGGACAACAACCATGTCAACCACTGAATTCATCAGCAAAAACCTTGTTGCAACTTATGCAACCCAAGGTGCTAACTAAATAAATCAAGTCTCAGACTAAAGAAACTGAGTCACAGATAGAGGGAACTAAGTTGCAGATAGAGGCACCCGAGTCTCAGACAGAGGCGCCCGAGTCTCAAACAGTGGAACTTGATTATCAGTTGGAAGAGCATAATAGAATGTTGGTACATGGTGAACTAAGTGAAACAATCCTAGAATCAAAGAGGAAGGAACATGTACTTGCCAAATATGTCAAAAGGCATCATGCACCTAAGAAAATAATTGGAGATCAGACAAAAGGTATAATGAAAAGGAACAAAATTAAAGGCACATGTTTGCTTAGTGAATTTGAACCTATATCAATTAAGGATGCATTGAATGATGAAAGTTGGATATAATCCATGAATGAAGAGATTGAGTAGATAGAAAAGAACAAAACTTGGACTCTTGTACCTAGACCAAAAGACAAGAATGTAATTGGTAATAAGTGGGTTTTTAGAAACAAGATGAATGAAAAAGGTGAAGTTTCTAGAAACAAAGCAAAATTAGTGTGTAAAGGATATGCTCAAGAAGAGGGTATTGATTATGGAGAAAAAATTTCTCCTGTTGCAAGACTTGAAGGAGTCATAACTCTTCTAGCATACCCATGACATAAAGGATTCAAGGTATACCAAAAGGATGTAAAATGTGCACTTGAATGGAATTCTAGAAGAGGAAGTCTACATTGAGCAACCTGAAGGTTTTGTTGATCCTAACAAAAGGAATATGGTTTGAAAATTGCAAAAAGCCTTGTATGGACTGAATCAAGCTCCAAGAGCATGGTATGAAAGATTGCATGGTTACCTAGTAAGTATTGGATTTCAGAGAACTAATGACAATAGTAGCTTGTATATCAAAGAAGGACCTCAGAACAAGATACTATTAGAAGATATATTTGTTTATGATATACTATTTACTAGATATGATGATTTATGCAAAGAATTCTCCGAAGCTATGAGTAAGGAATTTGAGACGTCTATGTTTGGAGAAATAAAATTATTTGTTGGTTTACAAGTTCATCAGATGAAAGATGATATCTACAATACTCAGTCTAAATACATCAAAGAGATACTGAATAAATTTAGAATAGAAGATTCCAGACCAGTTGGGACACCTATGTCTACTAGACATAATTTGTCTAAGGATGATGACTCAAAGGAGGTAACTCAGACTACCTACAAATCCATGATTGGTAAACTTCAATATGTTGTTCACACTAGACCTGATATTGCATTAGCAGTTGGTATTGTTGCAAGGTTTTCAACTAATCCTAGAGAGAATCATTTAATAGCTATGAAAAGGATTGGGAGATATCTTAAGGGTACTGAAGAGTATGGATTATGGTATAAGAAAGGAGGAAAATTTGATTTGAAGACTTTTATTGATGCTAATTGCGAAGGAAGTGTTGATGACAGAAAGAGCACTAGTGGTGGAGAGTTATTTCTTGGTAAGAGGTTAGTATCTTAGTATCCTAGACTAGAAAGAAACATAATTGCATTTCTTAGTCTACAGCAGAGGCAGAGTATGTTTTTGCAACAATAAGTTTTTCAAATATCATATGGTTCAAATAGTTGTTGTCAGGTATGAAGGAGGAAATCAAAGAAACAGTTATTATCTACTATGACAACACTAGTTCTATTTACATTTCAAAGAATCCTGTGATGCATACTAAGACTAAGCATATTTCAATAAAGTATCATTTCTTGAGGGAATTGGTTCAAGACAAGGAAGTAAGGTTGGAATATGTGAATACTAAAGAAAAAATTGTAGACATAATCAAAAAACCGTTACCTAAGGATGCATTCTTGTATCTTAGAGGAAAGATAGGGGTGATTCCCCAAACTGAGGATCACTAATGGACAGATTAGTGATGCATCAACTGAGCTACAAAACATATTTAACATGTTGATGCATAGTGTTAGAGCTTATTACATATGAATCAGTACATCAGGTATACTACAATTCATTGGATAGAGTCTTTGGCATTGGTTGTCAAAGAGGGAGATATTATTGATGTCATGACAAATAAATTATTCAGGGAAAGATTATTGATGACAGACGGAGAAATTTTATCAGAAATAGAGATTGATGCAAGAGAGAGAAATCCATATTTCAGTGATTGTGAAGACATAGGGAGTTTTCTGGATCAGAATCAAAATGAAGCTAAGGAAATTAATAAAATTTTATCCTTGTTACTGTTTCTCTAAAATTCTTTGTATTATGATATTTTGTGTTGCCATCAATGCCAAAGAGGGCGATTGTTGATGACAATAATTCAATTGTGTATTGTCATTGATGTTTACACAAATCTAGTGATGTTACACAAATGTCTATACCTAAACTAAGCGTAGTTAGTGTATGTCATGTTCTCTCAGGCATTGAAGAAGACCAAAGTGATTTTTAGTTCTAACCGAGTTCACTCAGACAATACAGTAACGGTCGGGCATTGAAGGATTATAGTGTTAGCCAAGTTATACACTTAGTGTCAGCCGACTAACAAAAATTTACATTTATGTTTAATTGGTTACATGCAACTGATAGACTTAAGTTTTATTATTTATTTGGAAGGTTATTCAAGCTGACTTGACAAGGCCTATCATATATATACAAGGTCAAGTCTGGATTGAATGTGTGTAAGTGGAAGTAATAAGAAGAAATATATGGTAGAGTTTTGATATGAAGAGTGAAGGTGAAATCAGAAGGGATTCCAATTAAGGATAGAACATACATAGCTGCAATAGAATATTTTATTAGTAAGGATCTAGTTTAAATCCAGAGAAGAGATCTGAATCAGAAAAGATAGTTTCTTTGACAAATAGGTCAATCTATTGTTATTCTCTAACAATTGTAGCATAGCAGTGATCAAAATCTCTTTGGAGAGTAGACTTAATAGTCTTTAATAAATCATCTCACAAGGTGACATTTCTACATTGAAGTCTTTTAAGACCTCTAACAAGGCCACTCCTTACAGGGTGGTTAAATCCTCTAACACGGTCACACCTAACAATGTGTATTGTAACCTTTAATAGGGTTGGCTCCTAGCACAGCTCACTTCAAAAGAGTGAAAAATAGTAACTAGTTGTAATTGGTGGTTTTTCCCAAATTGGGTTTCCACATTAAATCTTGGTGTCATATATGTACATGTTATTTGATTCATGCTTTATGTTTCTACACTTAATCACTAAAGGATAATCACAGTTAATATCTTAAAGTTTGCTTTGTTAACCAAGTAATAGCAGAATATGTTTGATGACTGAGTAATAGTGATAAGTTTGATTAAGACATCTAAGGGACTTGGATTTTGTTATGCCCTGCATACTCATCCCTACATTTTGTGGTAAAAATTTTGGGTCCCCTTTTTTTCTTCTTTTTCTTTTTCCTTGGTTTATTTTTGTTTTCTTTTGTTCCCCTCTGGGCTTTTCTTCCATGAGGGTCATTCTCTTTTGCTTTTTGTCTTCTTTCCCCTGGGACCCAGTCTCAAAGTGTGTTTGTCTTTTGAGTAGGCCAAACCCTGAACTCCAAGATTCTCTGCCATCATGTCTTCTTGGCTGGAGGATATGGTTACATGGAATCCCCAGGCCCAAACTCTGCAGGTTTTCCTTTTCTAGAGTTTGCAGAAGGAAAGTGGGATGTTTTACCCTAGGGGTATAAATAGAATTTACCAGTCAATTTCAAATTTATAGCGACCAAAAAACTTAGAGAAATTAGAGCGATTCAAAGGTGATTAAGGTGATTCAACAACGTTAAGTGTGTTTTGCTCTCTGAGATTAACAAGTGAATTAGTAGTCATTCGTGGTGGTGTGTTAGCAATCATTTGGGGATTCCTGGTTTGCAGAGTGCCTCTCGTGCTCTTCCTCCTATTTTATTTATGTTTTCAAGTAGGTCCTTCGTCTATCTTCCTTTTGTTTTCTTGCTTTTGTCTCACTTGGTTTTTGTTCTATTTTTTTTTTCTGTTTCTGGTTTTTCTCTTGTTGTCACCTCTCATTTTGGGGTGGCTCTGCCAGAGGGTTGTCCACCCTTTGTGCAATTGTAAGATAGTGTAAATGTATGTATATACACTTGTTCTTTCTATAATTACATGTAGATAGTTGTGTATAGGTTGTTTTAGGGTCATTTTTCTTTGGCCTGCGAGTTTGTTTCAACCCTTTATAAATTTATATATTGGATGTATATCCTTCTAGTTTTGTGACAAGCTAACCATGCTCTCTCACGTTTAATCAAATTATAGATTTTTTTCAGAGGGGTATTCACCATGGTTTGACTCGGCACCTTTCCTGTTCGGGCCATGATAGTTTTCTCTCTCCTCTATCATTTCCATCCTAATGGCAGGTTTAAGTACTCAAACATGAGCATTTAAAATTGGCCCAAGTGGCATTATCTTTCTTGCATGTTAAAATAGTTGTTGCCATTATTGACATTACTCCCCTTCATTGCATGACCATGTGACAATCAATGTTAGCCTAGTACGGCTAATTCATGATAATATCAATAATGGTCATCTTCACTGGACTCCAAGTCTCAGGTTCCCTTGGGTCCTTTGTTTCATTCATCACATGAGCCAAAATCCCTAGAACCCCAGGGCGTTGATCAAATCCCCAATTCATTTGTGCTTAATATATTATATTTACGGGGTTTTGATGCAAACTAACATATTTTTAGGAACACGTGGGAAGTGGTGGTGAAAGTCTCCGTATCCAGGATTGCTTTATCTTATATATATATATATATATATATATATATATATACTGATGGTTGTCTGGTCTTGCAGATTTCATTCATCGCATGAGCCAGAATCCCTAGAACCTCCAAGCATTGATCAAGTCCCCAAGTCATTTGTGCTTAATATATTATATTTACAGGGTTTTTATGCAAACTAACATCTTTTTAGGGACACGTGCAAAGTGGTGGTGAAATTCCCTAGATCTAGGATTGCTTTATGTTTTTTATATATATACTGATGGTTGTCTGGTCTTGCAGGTTGCCAAAAGTAACTCACCAAATATGTCTGAAGCATTTGCACCACCTTCACCACCCGGGAGTCTGGAATTCCCCACTACTTCGACTAGGGAAGCCACTAGGACAAAGGCTGAGAAGGCCTTGGAAAAACTCCCACTTTCAATGAAATACATAAAGGGAGAAGTTATTCTAGGATCAAAGGTTGATTCCAAGTTGTAGGTGATTACTGGCACAAGTGTTGGCATATGGGCTGAAATGTAGGCCTTTGTGAAAATGATATTTATTCAACACAAGGCTGGAGACATGATGGCACTTCATGTGGCTACCTCTAGAATTCTTAAGGTGGCATGCTTCCCCTGCTTAGTGTAGGCTCTAGAGCTCATTCTTACACTTGCAGAACACTACAATCTAGTTGTCTAGGATGTCATGCTCGCCTCTCCTATTCTTTTGGGCTATCCAATGCCCATGGTGTCTCTGGATGCCACAAAATTCTCTTTAGGGCTGGTAATTCCCTAGTTTTCAAACACTGTATTCCTCACCTGAGCCTAGGGACTCGGAAAATTTGAAAAGCTCCTGGGAATGGTCTGGTAAAAACTTAATGCCAATTGGCTCAAGACCCCAATGAAAGACTATAAAAAGATGAAGCTAGAGATCCCCTGGAAAAAATTTAAAGAAAAGAATGCATATGGGGATCATCGCATTATGTAGGGTCTTTGGAGATCCCTAAGCCTAGGAATTGTTAGCATGGATGTACTACTACTTGTTTGGCATCACCTCTAGTGGGTAGGCTATTGACTGGGTAGTAATCATCGCAAATCATGTGGATGCTCAGCTCGTCAAGGTCACCTGGTCCCCCAAATTTTACATGAATTCTTACGTCTTGTGGGCACTAGCACAACAACACCCCATAACCCAAGGATTGCTTACAGAAGGCATACTCAGAACTGGCAAAGGCCACAATGCTCCATGGGATTATTTCCTACAAATACAATGGGAGGGAAGTTTCCCCAGCTTCTGTAGGGTAAATGATGCTTTCATTTAATATCATATTCTTACACCTACTTGAGATGCCAAATACCATCTATCAAAGGAGGCAATGTACCTGGTCAGCTCTTATGGCCATTATTATATTCAATTTCAGCAACACTCATATATTCGGGTGACCAGCTTCTCTGGGAAACCCTACCTATTACCCAAAGATTATGGGGATAGGATAATTATTTTAGAGTACTATAGAAAAATTATAGAGTCACATGCCCTCTTCACATTGAAGAAGGTTACTAACGTCTCATTCCCAATCACTTATGGGAACTATTCCTGCAGACTTGCAGTGACAAAAGAAACTGACAGTGAACTTAACTCTTTGGGACTGGCAGAATTTTATTTGGAGCGAAAGAATTTTGATCTGCTGGGAAAGATAGCAATGGCACTTCCCTGGGCATCCCCTCCACACAAGCTTTAGTTAGAATATTTTTGGGAATATTTCCAAGACAACTTTGAGGTTTAGAATTGGCATTTCATCTGGATGACTCAAGGAATGATGAAGAAGCTCAAGCTTTGAAAGTTCCCCAATGACGTTTTGGACATTGGGTCTATAGTAGACTCAAAGTATAAGGAGTAGGGAGTAGATACGATGGCTCTTCCCTCAGTGGACTGGGACACCCCGAAAGGCCCAACGATCGAGGACATCACCCATGATATAATTGAACATAGCCATGCATATTTTCAAAAGGTGTGCCCAAAGAGTACAAGAAAAGTTGGCCCATTTTTGAAAGGATCTACATATGGGGTGAGAACCTTTGCATAGGGTGAGGACAAAGGAAAAAAGAAAAATGGGAGCCGCAACCCAGGTTTTATCAAATGTTAAGGTTCCCATTGCTAAACAGGTGCATCTTCATTTAGCGGTGTACCAGCAAGTGAGAGAAGTGTTAACCACCCAGCTTAGTCTCCCACTAGCCCAGGTAGAACCTACCCTCCCTATTAGTTCCCCTTCCCTTATAGAACTCATGATCTGGGCAGCGGGGACATGAGCAAGGGAAGAACATGCATCCATGTTAGATTTCGGGTTGCCATTGATAAAAAGAAGAAAGAAAAAAGGAACAAGTGTTCCTCAACCTAAGTTAGAGGAAGAGCTTGGGATGCCCAACATCCCCATAATATAGATTGTCTCCTTGGGATCCCTGGAGCAAGACAATTAGCCAAATAACACCCTAGAGATCTACCTTCTGCACGATGACTTTGATGACATATTTGAGACAGACGAGTTGGTAAATTTACATGGGGATATCAGGAGAGCGGTGGAGGAGATTACCACCCAGGAGGAAACAATAACCACCATTGAGGAAGAATTCCTAGAGAAAAAGGCTGCCACAGAGTAGGAAGCCTAGGCAATAGAAGGAGAAAAGGAACAAGAATAGGTGGACATCTCAGATGTTCAGGAAATTCCAGTCATTAAGACCAAAGAAGAAAAAGGACAAGTATAAGATGAGCAGATAGATTTCACTGAGGGAACCAGACCTATGAGAATAACCATAACCTTAGCTTCCATGCTCCAGACACCCTTACCAACTTTGAGTAGGGTAACATTTGGCAAGGTGATCTCAGCGGCCCAAACGCTAAACATTGGCCAGATGCCTTCGGCACCTCCAGAAGGCAAGCCAACAAAGGAAAATATCCTGATGAATAATATTGGAGAAGAAGAATAGAAGTAACAATGAGAGGGGGATAACCCCAAATATATGAATGTGGATTCCATAGATGCTGCTATGGACACCAAGGAGAATACAAGAAAAGAGTCAGAAGAGGCTCAAAACACTAGAGAGGAACAACGGAACCCCAGAGGGGATACACAGGATAAAACTTTGGCAACAAGGCCACCTCCACCACCACAATGGTTGGTGGACTCAAGAAAGAGGAAGGCCCAAATGGCAGCAAAGGCCCATCTCTCCTTGGCGAAGATGATGGCGCAAACACAAATTTCCCGCAAGGCAAAGAAGGCCTGGATAGTCCATACCATCCATACTAGTCCTGGCGGAGATACAATTGCAATAGTTGCAACACCTCCCCTAGAGGCAGAAATGGCAACAATGAGAGCTGAATATTACACCATTACAAAGGTGCCTCTAGGGAGAAGAGACAAGTAGGGTGAGTTAGACCTACTGAGAGAAGAAACCAAGGTGATAGAGGCTCGCTATGACAAACATCCATAGAAGTTGAAGGAGGAAAGAGATAAAAATGAAAATCTCCTTGGACTTCTAGCAGTGCTTGTGCAACCCCTAACCAAGATCCTTCTAGAAGCTCTTAGGGCCATAAAGAAGAAAGCACAGGCTATGGATGGTTGGATCGCTGAGAAAATAGGGGCCGTAAGGCAATTTTTAGTTGTATCACTCCTAGACCTTTACGTTGCCAAAACTCTCTTCGGCCAAGTAACCAATGCCATTGTTATATGGGAAGGAAGCTTGGAGAAATATGAAGGGTGGAAGACTGGGCTAGATGAAGTCATAAAATCTAGAGAAGAGGTCATCATAGAGATGGGGATTTTGGGAGATGAATCATTCGAATTCCTCCGGGCCCAGTACTCCAGACTTGGCCTCAAAATTTAGTTTTGCAAGCAACTGGTCATGAACCTAAGGGAGAAATTCATGATAGTCTGGTATACATTGGACCTATTTAAATCATTTATTGTAAGGGTGTCACAAGTTGACCTCTTCACCATGGGAACATGCACCCTAGAGGACTACACCCTCAGTAAATATGATGAGCTGATGGAGTCCCTATATTAGTCTGTTAAGGACTTTGATGGAGGAAAGCTATCAAGAATATCTAAGATGATGCTCTGGGCTCATGACTCCATAAAGTTAGTAGAAGAATTTTGGAACGGACTCAGAGAGGTTGAATAGAAGTTCCAGGCTATCCGTGGAAGGTGGAATAGCATTAAGGACATAGATGAAGATGGCATCAACCAAATTTTGGAATCATTCAAGAACAAAAAAGAGCAGTAAGGTTCTCTAGATTCTAGGGATTATCACCAGTAGGGTGTATTTTTAGAATTCATTATTCTTTGAGTGTAAGCTCCCAGATTCTAGAATTTTGTATCCAACAGTTTTGTATTATTTTAGTGACCTGTGTCCAGGTTCCCCAGAAAGTAGGTGATCTTGATAGAGGGTGTCAGATGGAAGGATGGTTCTAACAGATGGTCTTCCCAAGGTGCCACTCCAACATTAACTACCTAGCACACCAAAGAGAGAAAGCCACATATTTCATTGATGAGGCATGTAGCCTCAAACTCCAAAGAGATCAAATTTCCTCTATTCTTCCTTCGGCGCTCTTCTCAAGGCTGATTCTTCCATACTTCTCTTCTTGTTTTATACTTCTGACATCTCATACCTTGGTCCTCTTTGAGGTGATTGTAAATGTGGTGCAGGTAGTACTAGCCACTAGATATTATATTTTATTATTGAGAGTAAAGTTAGGTTAGGTTACCTTTAGGGAAAGTATTTGTATAAATAACAAGTCTGACCTCATTTCAAGGGTCGGTGAAATTGATGATTTTGTAGTCCATACTATTACCATTTAGCATTGTCATTTCTTGTAGTTTTGGAGCTCAATTCTCGGTAGTCCTTGATAGTTATTAGTAGATAGATGCTCACTTGGAGCTATTGATGTACATACCAGTGATGCTAGAAAATGTTAGTGAAGAAAGAATGATTCTCGCAATGATGTTGTTGGCATCTTGATCTATGAGTTAACACTCTTTTGTGTTGTATGTTTATGATGTCCTCTGCTCTAATGTTTAAGTAGATTAATGACCTCTTTCCCCTTGCTATTGAACATGTATGAATCATTGGTTCTTTATGTGTTCATTACTTAGTATAGTTCATTAGAGCATGGTTGATGTTTTAAATGTATTTGCATAACTATAAGTAGAATGAATACACTCTAACCCTGGCATATATTTTGAAGTTTTTTTGATAATCTAAATGCTTGCAAGAAACCCCTAATTAAAAAAATCCCCAAAGAAGAAGAGTTAAAAACCAGATATCCCCCTAAATAAAAAAGTCACACACACCCAACTTAGCTCCTGCACCGTCAAGACCCAACACTCAAGTGCTTGAAGGCCCAAAAAATTTATTCCCTAGACAACCTTTACAGGAAAAGTTGGCCGGTACTCCTGTACTTGATGACAACTTACATCTATTATTAAGACTGGTCATAGACTCTCGTCAATAGAAACTGGGGCTAGAAGGAGGGCATGAGCTCATCCCCTTTAGAGGATTTAGACTTTACACCGCCTAAGGGTTCCCCAAGCCATAGTTTTAGGAATCATACCTTTAGTGGGATTGGATCATTTTCACTTGCATTATTTGAAAGAGTCCTTAGATCAGCCCCCAATACTAGAAGGTTTGTTGAACTCCATCCTCCTACTTGAAAGAAGCGGACCCCAGAAACCTAGAAGCCAACCAACCTTGTCTGGGGATCTACTATATCTCCAAATACCCAATCCCCTTAGACAATCCTGGCCAGCACTCAACCTAGCCAAAATCAAACACCCCCAATGGCTACATACTTTGGTAACACTGGGTCCCCAATGGGGCAGTTCCCTGGTGCTACCAATGATCTTCCTCTGCATCTGGAGAAGATCTTCCCAAGATATGATAATTTAGGCTCACAAACTATAGAAGAACATCTGTAGGCATACAAAGATGCCATGAACCAATACCAAATCCAATATCAAGACATTGTAACCCAACTGTTCCCTCTGTCCTTGGGATAGAATGAGTTAAACTAGTACCTCAACTTGCCAGCCAAATCCATGAACAGTTGGTAGGACATGGAAGATTCCTTCTTGGCATCCTTTTGCATACATGTGGACCTGACATGGTCCCATAGCTAGTTTATCTCCATCAGGAAGGAACCAAACGAACCCCTTGCAACATTTAACTATCAGTTCCAATGAGCCTTGAAGTGGTGCATGTGCCCCTTCATTCCATCCACGGACATGACCATCCAGACATACCTAAATTCCATGGACTCTTTTGTTTCCACTCTCCTATGGAGAACCACCACCCCCAATGACCAGGATACTCTGGCAAAGGTTTATAACCTAGCCTTGGAGTTTTCCTATAGTTTGAACAAAGCTCCTGGTGGGATTGGGAAAAGCACACCTTTCAACATGGTACATGGAAAAACTTCTTACATCAAGGGATACAACCCTAATTAGGAAATGGGTGCCCCAGTGATGGCCATGAACCCACCACCACTGATACACCAGTAGGCCCGATACATGTATCAATCACAAAATTTGATAATACCAGGTCTAGAATTCATTCCCTAGAACCAGATGTAGAAAATGAAACAAAAATTGACACAAACCTTCAGAGTACCTTTCTTCCAGTTGCCTGTGGTTGGAGGATTTCCATCCTTAACTCCAGGAGCTACTACTGCTTTCCCTGGGAACCAAAAACAACAACCATCACACTGTGATGTGAAAACCCAGCTGTCCATCGAGGTTAAATCCCTTTGGATATTGGTTTCCTCCCTAACTATGGACATGGGAAAAATAAAGGTGTGGCCTTCTGTGCCTCACAACCCCAATTCCTAGAGAGGGAATGTTTTCTATGGACAATGAAATAACAATTACAAAGGTAGAAACTACAACAATAGGCCTCAACCTAACCAATAACAATGGAACAAAAATGCAAACACCAGAGTTCCTCCTAGTGGTACCCTAAATTTTTATAATTTAGAAGTCCCAATCCATTATCAAGAAGCATGTTTCTCCATACTAAAAAAAGATCAAAGGAAGGAAGCTTTATGACACAAATAAATAGAACTAACTAATCGAAGCTTTCAGAAAATTCTAGAATTTAGACCTACTACAAATATGATTTCGACAGAGAATAAAGATGGTCGAATTTTAAAAATCTAAAATTGACCCAGTTTGGGAAATCGAATTTCCTATCTCCAACAGACATATTAGATTTTCATAAGGTGTTTTATATTATTTGACCAAATCCAAATCCGAAAGTCAGGTAGTTATTTTTTAGTTAGTTTATTGTTTTTTCAAAATAATTTGTAATAAGAGTTGTGCCTTTTCACCCTAAAGAGGTGTGAAAGCCACTCAAACACATATATATACATAATGTAAAATGTAAAGAGAAGAGGAGATAATACAATATAATATAATTTCACATATTTGGATAGTTTTTAATCAACAAGTATAAACATGGACCTGGATGTACTATTTTTTCAAAATCAATAAAGATAAGTCCTTTTTCTATCACATGTGTAATAGTTTCATTATCATTTTACAATAGGCCCTCAGATAAACCAATAGAACTTCTTCAAAGTGATAGTTTGATGTGCATGCTTCCTAATTTGATTCATAGTCTATATTTTCAATTAGTTTTCTCATTTTTCATGGTTAAATTATGTTGATTGAGGCTTTAGTCAATTGGTCTGTCATCTAAGAAGTAATACCCTTTTGAAATATCTCTAAATTTGTTTTAGGTTGCATGTACATTCCATAACACCTTTGAAGTGATAAGTTTTCTTGTAAAACTATCTCTGAGGTTGAACATAAGATTGGAATGATCTTGACTCTATTGCCCATGGTAGAATAAGGCACTGGTCTAATCATTATTTGGATTATAGTTATTCAGTTCATTGTTTATAGTTTTGTGATATCTTATCTATCTTCTCATTTCAAATTACATACACATTTACTAAAAATTCTTTGAATTACTTAATGTATTTCAGTTTACAGTTCATGATATATTGATTTCAGTTATATTTATTTCAATTTCCTTGTCATACTTTGAGAGATGGAAGTTTGAGTTCCATATACAGGTTATCTGCTATAAAAAGCTTGTTCAGTTGAAGGTTCACCCACCTTGGTCCTACAGAGTCAGAAGCATAGGGGAAGAGGATCATAATCAATCATTCCCATTAGTTGGTAAAAAAAAATTGGATATCCCATCATTGGATTGGCGAGTCCAAAGGAAATTCAATTCAGCATTTTTGGGCACCAACACCTCCTCCAAACCAAAACACCACTTAGGGTGGTGCTGAACCTACTCATTTCACACTGATTGTAGAACTTCAGTCCCTAACTAACTAGTGTAGATTGTATGACACTAACTCTCATTTTGAGGTGAACTAAGCTATACTAGAGAAGGTCATCATGGTCTCCTAGTTGGATAGACAACAACCTATCGATCCTACTCCCCCATAAACATCAGCGCAATATCCTACTTATAGTGCCTTCACCTATGAGACCATCTTCTTTGGGACAGACAAAGAGGATGAAGAAGAGCCCAAATTGTAGGGGATCTTTAATGAATCTATCCCAACCTTTAAGGCCAATGAGTTCACCAACATGTGGACTCCCTACAACACTCGGAGTCAAGTTGGTAAAGGGCCATTCTATATGCCAATACCTCCCAAAGACACCCCTCCTCGGGATAATACAACTTATCACTCCTTCCCACAAAAAGGGCCTGGCTCTAACCAAGCTAAGGATGCGGCTGAGGGAATCCAAGTTTACTCGGGGGAGGTTTGACATCACTAAGGCATTGGAAAGAACCACCACCTCCATGACCTTGATGGAGGTGTTGCTAAATTGTCTAGAGTAGAAGAAGTCTCTTATGAAGCTCTTGGGAAACCCAAAAGCTATCAGTCACCCACCCAAGATTGTCACTTTTGATGATTCCAACACGGTTATCTTCTAGGGAAACACCGAGGATCCTCCCTTTTTACTAGGTTAAAACATACAAGGGAAGAACCTACACAACTGCTTAGTAGAGTCCAGAGCTTCGAGCAATGTCATGCCCTTATCTATATGCTAGAAGCTTAGAATATTTCCCACTCCATCCAAAGACGTAGTATTTCAATTGGAAAATTTTTTAGTAAAAATGGTAGGTGAGCTGAAGAACATCTAGATTCAGCTCCTCCAAGACCCCTGTATACCAAGCATAATAAATGTCCAAGTGGTGGACATCCCTGAAACTTATGGGATATTATTAAGTCAGAATTGGTATAAGGCCCTTAACGGGTACTTCTCTATAGACTTCTCCCACTTGTGGCTCCCCTGGGAGGGACATTCTAACCAAAGCCAGGTAGAAAGTGAGCCCAGGATGAAGTAGGCCCTCACTAAAGTTGGGAGGGTAAATGCAGTCCTTTTCTCTGAGACTTACTCTGGTGTGTACTGACCCCTTGAGATCCTCACATTTGATTTCACCCCCAGGGAGGATCCCATAGTTTCTTAGAGAACTCAGGACCTGGACAAAAAATTGAGGGGTGAGGTTAACTCACGAGGTATCACAACAACACCTACTACACTCTTGTCTGACACTTGGTGCTGGGTGCATTATCAAAAACATTCTGAACTAGAGTGTGAGCCTTGCATCACCGCTGCTACCCGCCACATCAATGCCCTTAGGGAGGAAGAACAAAAAGTGGATTTTTCTAGACCCAACAATCATTCCAGTTGTACACCCAAGGGGTTTCTTATCTAGGAATCCCAACCACAGACTTCTCTAGAGGTAAACCTCACCCATTCACAATCAAAGCTAGAGAAAACTCCTCCCAACCTTCCCAAAATCAATCCAAATGCCACTTCATCTTCCCAGCCCCAGAAAATGAACAACAACTTGTGGACCCTGAAGTTTGATGGGTCTCTGTCTAAACAAGGCTATGGTGCCATAGTGGAATTGATCAACCCATAGGGTAAATCCTTCCTCATGTCTTATAGGCTATAGTTTAATTGCATGAAAAATGTCATGGAGTATGAGGCCTTAGTCCTTGGACTCCTATTCACACTAAGAAAAGGAATCATCCACCTTCGAGCGATGGGTGAATCAAAGTTGATTTTCAAGAAGGCCCGAAGCCAATATACTTGTCACAATAAAAGGATGGCTACATACTGCAACCAAGAATGGATCCTCGTTAAAGATTTTGATGCCTTTGGTATTGAAATCATTCCCTGAAAATGCAAATATGTTCTAGATGCCCTTCCCATATCTACCAGTACTCTTGAGCCAATGGCTAGCTCATGAATACGGAAGTTCTTTGTTGAGATGGTCCCCACCCCGTCCATTCCAGACAATATCACCCACTTTGAAGTCTTTGAGGATGAGCAACATATTCTAGCCTTTATGGAAAATGTTGGTGTCTTCAAGGATCAAATAGTGGAAGAAAGAGACCACAACGATACCAGGCAGGGTGAAGAAGACTATGGGATCATAGACTTACCAACCAAAACCATCCCTAAGGGGATGGTAGCACTAGAATACATCTTTGATTTGGACCCTCGGGGCCAAGAAAATATATCATCCTCCTCAGAGGGAGGAAAATTTGAAAAAGTGAACATCAGCTAGGCCAATGAAGAAATTTTTTTGCATATTGGAACCTCCTGCTCCCAAAAGGAGAAGGAGAAGATTCTCGCGGTTCTCTGAGAATGCATTGATGTAATTGCATGGGGGTATGAGTATCTAAAGACCTATGACACAACCATCATGACCCATACCATCCCACTAAAACCAGATGCTAAGCCCTTCTGACAAAAGTGAAGACCGGTAAACCCACTGATCAAACCTCTAATCCTTCAACAGGTTCAAAAAATACTATCATCTCAGATTATCTTTCCTATCCGGCATACTACTTGGGTTGCCAACCTCATCCCTGTGAGAAAGAAAAGATGTGAGATCTGAATTTTTGTATATTTTTGCAATTTCAACAAGGCATATAAGAAGGATAATCACCCTCTCCCCTCATTGGATGAGGTGTTACAAATTGTGAACGGATCCCAAATGTTGTCCTTCCTGGATGGGTACTCTGGGTATAACCAGGTCATGGTTAAGTACACAGATAGAGCCAAAATGGAATTCACCACCAAGTAGGGAACATTTGCATACTAGAGGATTCCCTTTAGCCTAATCAACACAAGGGCCACATTCCAAAAGGCTATGAACATTACATTCAAAGGCCTAGTTAATAGATGTATAATCATCTACATGAATGATTTGGCTATCTTTTCCTGGGATAGGTGTGATCACTCCACCCACCTCGCTCAAATTTGTGAGAGATGTCGCCGATATGAAATATCCCTCAACCCTAATAAATGTATATTTGGGGTCACTAAAAGGAAGCTTCTCAGGAATATCATCTCTGAGAATGGTATATCCATTGACCCTGAGAGAGTTGAAGCACTGCTGAACTTACAAATGCCTGACAGTAAGAAAGAAATGAGATCTTTCTTCAGAAAGATAAAGTTTGTCTGGCGGTTCATTACTGGATTTGTCGAGATAGTCAAACCAATCAATAAAATGATGAAGAAAGACACGAAGATTGAGTGGATTCTGGAAGAAAAGTGGGCATTTTCCTAGATTAAGAAAATGATTGTGGAGGCACCAGTCTTGGCTAGTCCTGACTATTCTCTATTGTCACATATACTCCTTTGTTTCGCCGCATTGTGCTATGACAGTCTTGACCCAGAAGGTTAAAGGGGAAGAATGACAAATAGATTTCATGAGCTCCCCTTTCAAGAATGTCAAATTTTGATATTCACCTCTAGAGAAGAAATTTTAGCATTACATTCTCTGGAGAAAAGTGCACGATGTCATCCTGGATCAGGCAGTTAAGTCTCTACTCCTACAAAGTGAACTGGGTGACTGATGGGAGAAATGGATGGCCATCCTCCAAGAATATGATTTTGAAATGCAACCCATGAAGATATTCTGAGGCCAAGGAATATGTATAATGATGATAGAAGGAACTCCCAACTTTGAAGGTCAAACTTACATAGTGGAGTCCATCACTCAAGATCCGTGGTATAATAACCTGGTATACTTATTGTTGAATAAAATATGCCCAAAGGGACTTCCCCCAAAAAAACATCGTGCCTTGAAACTAAAAAGTGCACACTTCATGGTCAAAGACAGAACACTTTTTCGCAAGAATTGTGAGGGAGTGTACCTCTGGTGCATAGATAGGGTTTAGGCTGCCAAAATGATTCAAGAATTTCATAGGTAGTTTGGAACCAGGCATGGGTCAATTGATGCCACCACCCACCTAATCCTCTAGGCTAGATACTATTTTCCCTGCATCTTTAAGGATGTCTACACTCACGTTAGGAGATGCCACACCTTCCAAATGGTGGCACATCAGGAGCAGAACCTGGCCATGCCTTTGCAGCCAGTCTTTGAGGTTAGACCCTTCTCCCAATGGGCATTTGATTTTATCAAATAAATCAACCTCAACTCATCTACCAACCACTGGTACATTTTTACTACTACTAATTATTGCACCCGGTGGTCTGAAGTTATTCCTTTTAAAAATAACATGATAGATGTAGTTATTAAATTCCTAGAAGAAAACATAGTCACCCATTTTGGAATTACATTTGCTATAGTGTGTGACAATGGTCTAGCATTTCCTTCGGTGCAATTACTTGAATGGGACTAGAAGAGAAAAATCACCCTGAAGTTCTCCAGCAACTATTACCCCCAGGGTAATGGTGTGGTTGAATCTACCAACAAAAATCTACTTGAGGTGATTAAACACTTGTTAGAACAAAACCCCCAAGATGGGCACCAAAAGCTTAGGTTTTCCCTCTAGGAAGATTGTATCAAAACAAAGGCAGCCCTGGGGACATTCCCATTCCACCTGGTTTATGGCCAGAATCCAGTATTCCCTATCAACTTACAGATCCCAGTACTACAATTCATGCAGAAATTCAACAACCGGGACAACATTGTGGAGGTTTAGCTTCTAAACTTGGTAAGAATGGAGGAATAGAGAGACACATCCCTTGAACACTACGCACATCACCAAGTAGTAGTTAAATGATGGTTTGATTAAAGAGCCCAGTATAAGGCCTTTCATATTTTAGAGTTCAGACCTGGTCCTTTTGTGGGATAAGGCCCAGGAAAAGAAGGGAAAGCACACTAAGTTTCAATGGCTCTGGATCAGACCATACCTGATATCCAAGATCTATAGGGCAAATAATTATCACCTCAATATGATGACTAGAGAGGCTATCTCATTTCCCATCAATGGACAATTTCTCAAGCACTATTTTGAGTGAGGTGGTAGGTAAGTATGCCCAAAGTTGTATTTTATGTAAAGTTCCTGCTTGTAAATATCTTTCGCGGTGTTCCTTTGAAATACCTTGTAAATAGTTTGTCAGCCATCCTTTGGGATTGTCTTCCTTTTCTTTCCTGCTATATTTTTTGGCTTCCTTTTTTTTCTTTTGTTTCCCGGGTTCCAAGCATGTCATCTTCTTTTTGTAGACAGGTATGCTTCGCATAACATCTAGTCTTTGGAATAGTACCTTATGCATTCTGGTGAATTCAAAATATATTGTTAGCATGGTGGAATTTGTCTGTACTCTAGATTTGTTTTGAGTGTATAGTAAAAGGTTATGGGTAATCCTCATCAGATTTATATTGTGAAGTTGAGACATAAGTTAACAGAAAATATAAGAGGTAAGTAATCGAACACCTTGAGGGAAGATTGATTGCACTAGTTGTTGACCAGGTCTGAAGATCATTAAAATATCCTGGGTCTGAAATGTTCTCTCCTTTTCAATAATTTAAAAGTGGATGGAAAGGTGAAAGAAGTACCACCATTAAAATTAGGTAAGCTTAAGGTTCATGATGAAAGAAGTACTGACTTTCCATCTAGAAAAGAAAGAAAAGAAAATAACTAAAGAATAGAGAACTCTGGTATCCAGGGGAACATGCAAGATATGATGAGTTTGGTTTGATGAACTCAATGCCTCCTCTCTACTTCTCTTGGAAGTCATTAGCTTGGTTTTCTTTCAAAGCACACACTTCATAGTTGATGAAAGACCAAAGGATTGAATCATTGATGAGTCAGATTTTCTCAGACACCTCATGCCTTGCAGGAAGACTGGTCCAGGTAAAGATAAGTTTTGGTGTTTGCTAACTAGAGATTCTACAGTTCTCAAAAGAACTAAGGCATTCATCCTAGGTAGTCACCAATGGTTATGCCCTGCATACCCATCCCTACATTTTGTGGGTAAAATGTTGGGTCCCCCCCTTTTTTTCTTTTTCTTATTCCTTGGTTTCTTTTTGTTTTCTTTTTTCCCTGAAGGGTTTGCTTCTGCGAGGGTCGTTCTCTTTTTCTTTTTGTCTAATTTCCTCTAGGACTCTATCTTAGAGTGTGTTTGTCTTTTGAGTCGGCAGGACCCCAGACTCTGGGATTCTCTTCCATCATGTCTTCTTTGCTGGAGGATATAGTTACATGGAATCCCCGGGCCCGAAGTCTAGAGGTTTTCCTTTTCTGGAGTTTCTGGAAGGAAAGTGGGATGTTTTACCCTAGGGGTATAATTAGAATTTACTAGTCACTTTCACATTTACCATTATCAAAACACTCAGAGAAATTAGAGTGATTCAAAGGCAATTCAAGAGTGTTAAGTGTCTTTTTCTCTCTGAGAATAACAAGTGAATTATCAGTCATTCGCAATGGTGTGTTAGTGATCATTTGGGGCTTCCTATTTTGTAGAGCACCTCCTGTGCTCTTCCTCCTATTTTGTCTATGTTTTTAGGTAGGTCCTTTGGCTCTCTTCCTTTATATTTCTTATTTTCTGGCTTTCTTTCTTTTGTCTCACTTGGTTTTTATTCTTTTTTTGTTTTTCATTTTTTATTTTTCTCTTGTTTTTGCCTCTCATTTTTGGGTGGGTCTACTAGAGGGTTGTCCACCCTCTGTGAAATTGTAAGATAGTGTAAATTTCTATATATACCCTTGTGTTTTTTTGTAATTGCATGTAGATAGCTGTGTATAGGTTGTTTTAGGGTCATTTTTCTTCATCCTGTGAGTTTTCTTTGGCCCTATGTAAATTTGTATATTGGTGTATATTGGATGTATATCCTTCTAGTTTTGTGACAAGCTCACCATGCTCTCTCACATTTAATCAAATTTTGGATTTTGTCAGAGGGGTATTCGCCATGGTTTGAACTCAACACCTCGCCTGTTTGGGCCATGAAAATTTTCTCTCTCCTCTGTCATTTCTATCTTAATGACAGGTTTAAGTCCCCACGCATGAGCATTTAAAATTGGCCCAAGTGGTGTTCACTTTCTTGCATGTTAAAATAGCTATCATCATTATTTACATTACTCCCCTTTGCTGCATGACCACATGACACCCTATGTCAGCCTAGTATGGCTAATTCCAAGTCATATCAATAATGGTCATCTTTTCTGGACTCTAGGTCCCAGGTTCCCTTGGGTCCTCTATTTCTTTCATCACATGAGCCAGAATCCCCAGAACCCCCAGGTGTTGATCAAATCCCCAAGTCATTTGTGCTTAATATATTATATTTCCAGGGTTTTGATGCAAACTAACATCATTCTAGGAACACGTGTGAAGCGGTGGTGAAAGTCCCCAAATCTGGGATTGCTTTATGTTACATATATATACTGATAGTTTTCTGGTCTTGGAGGTTGCCAAAAGTAACTCACCAAACATGTCTAAAGCATCTGCACCACCTTCACCACCCAGGAGTCTGGAACTCCTAACTACTTTGTGTTGGAATTATATTGAGATAATTTGAACTGAGAGGGGAGGGGTGAATCAGTACCACTAAAACTTCTTGGTTAGCCCATTAACCCTTAGTCATCAGTTTGTAAAATAACTTATCTATAAGTTCATCTTTCTTTATGTATATGAAATCATATCATACATTCCATTTTATGTGTAACAGTAAAAGAGACATACATGAAATTTGATAACACATAACACAAGATATGGTATCGCAGAAAACTCCTATTAAGGAAGTAAAAACTGCGGTGGGGATTGTTACCCACAAAATTTACTATCTGTAGATAAGAAGAGCCAGTTAAGGCTTACAATTTGGTCACTTCTAATTACCTACCCTATTAGGAGTATTATAGTGGAGACCTGTTAAGATCTACTTCATTTGAAGCTTTAGCAACACTGTTAAGTGTGCACTCTGTTAAGAGATTTACAAAGGATGGTTAAGTCCACCTTCTACAAAATGATTTTAGATGTGATTTAGTTATTAGAATGTAACTACATAAGTCTTTGATCTGATGATAAATGCAATCTTTAATTGCCGATAAAACAGATCCTATGAAGCTCCAAAAATATAGTTAATCATCCTTCCATGATTGAGTATTACATTTATCTGCTCGTCGGTAGCCTCTATGTGTTCTTGTTTAACTGATGTATTTTGTTTCTTCTCTTTGCATGAATTATACCTTCTACTCCTTAGATGCTTTTCATGGCTATCAATTATTAAGAATTCATGTACTCACAAATGAGTACGAACATCTATTTATACTAATCTAGGCTTAATTCTTGATTCATGCATTTACACGTTAACTCTAGATTCAAGATATACAACTTTATCTTGATCTATAGTTAGATATGATTTTGATCTATTAGGATGCTTTAAATAATTTACATAAAGCATGCATGACCATCTAATATGATTTAAAACAAAAATAAAACTCTATAAATAGATTTACATTGCTTTAATCGACGTGTAAAACTCAGATCCACAAATT